>OX638370.1:6445878-6753582 GCA_951812925.1 Calliopum simillimum
AGTAAGACACATAATAAAGGAAATGGCAGGACAGATAGACAGATGGCAAAAAATTGCAAGACCGATAGAAAGTCAGCGAGATAAGAAAAGACTGCGAGACAGTAATAAGAAGGAAATTTCAGTATCCACGAAATTGTAGAGAGAAATAAAAGTCAATGCTTAAGATCACATTCAACAAAGAGGATTCATTTAAAGCCGCTGCTTCACTTAGGAAAAATTAAATTAAGAAATTAATACGAAACGAAGTATCGATATAAACAGTACAATTTCATATTGTACCATATTAAGCTCGCAGCTAAGTATTTGCTGATAAGAAGATGCTAAGCTATTTTTGTTTCCGTAAATTGTCTTTTCGTGCAAAGTGTTTACATGGGCAGTGGTATTGCCACTTTTAGGTCAACTTTTGATGGCATCTGTTTTGTATTTGCATTTTAAGTAGCATTTTATATTTTTTGCTTATTTTACAGAGCGCTAAGCTCCAAAATTAAATTTATTTTTATTTTAACAGCTGTAACTACTTAATTTCATACACTTGCTCTCAGGTAAAAATTTTCCTGACAATATGTAAAGCCGATTTTCATACTTTGGCTTTGTCATCTGCTTCTTCCTTAATATGCAACTTCCTGCAGGCTTCATTTAGTTCAATTATTATGCAGATGATGTCAAAGCATTTGCAGTTAGAGAACATTCGAAGTTTACCTTAAGGTGCTATTAGAAAGTTTTGTTTTCTTTTTTCATTTGCAATTCCAACAGTAAAGTATGTAATTGGGAAAAAGACTTAAATAAATTGAAAATATTTGGCAAATTCCCAAGAGTATTAAGTTGGATTTTTGGATTTTTGTATTTTTATTTTTAATGCAAATTGACAGCTTTTCAGTAGACAATCAACATTATTTTTAATATCAAATGACATTAATGTTGCAAAAAAAGAACAACAGAGACAAACTGAGTCTTATGTAGACATGAAAATTGTGTTATTTAAGGAAAAATCTCGTGCATGTGCTTGTCGCAGCCTCATATATCTAACAAATTCGTTTAATTTTTTCTTTCATTTAACTAACGATTTATACATCAAAACACTTCGTATACGCCCCACAATAAAAATGTACGAAATTTCACGCCATCAGCCTATTAGTCACACTCACACATACTAAGCCATTTTATGTTATAGTCCTATTTGGCGTTCATGTTAAAACTTAATTTATTGCATAACTAAATAAACGTGAATTTTTAGGTGCTTGTCTGTGCTAATGGCTATAGAGTGTGTGTGTGTATGTGTATGAGCATATCTGAAACATCAGATTGTATAGGGTGAATGCTATATAGGCCGCTATATATATTTCTGGCCTAGGCAACACTAAGTGTTGCCAGGTGCAATCTGACATTTACATTGGAAAGTTTGACATTTTTTAGCATAAACGTACTCGCAACGTTTTGATGTAGAAGTGCTATTTGTTTTCTTTACAGTGAGTTAAGAAAATCAATTTTTCCATTGATAATACAAGCGATTGATAAATTATGGGGTTTCCAACGAGAACAAATGTTTTTTACAACTAAGTCTTCATGCAAAATCGAATGTATTGGAATGGAACTATTGTCCAAGGATGCCTCTATCTCACGGTCTGTCACATGACGATCTTGCATTGATTTTGCATGGAGATTTTTTGGCTTTATTTCAAAAAATTTCCTGGTATTATTTCCTATGGATTGTATTACTCATATGAAGTTGGCTCTGGAGTTTTCGAAAACTGAAAATTCTTTAAGAGCTCTGAGTATGCTGGGAATAGTTCACTAGAAGAGTTCTGAAGATCTTTATACATTATTTTTTGTCGAAAAAAACTTTCAGCAAAAAAAATTTTTAAATTAAAATTTCTTGCAACAAAAAAAAATCTGATCAGAGATATCGATAGTGCTTGAAGATTTCTTAAGAAGGTCCTACTAACATTTTTCCAAAATATTCGTACTTTTCATTTCAATCGAAAAATCAGAAAAGTTTTGGTTTTTTCGAAGTACCTATTCGAAAATGAAAATTTTGTCGTAGAGGAGTTCATAAAGACCATTAAGTGTCATAGAAAGATTTTTGATTCTTATGTTGGAATATATCTAGAATAAATTACGGGTCGTTTACAAAATTTTGGAAATTATAGATCTACCACTGAAATTCGTTCTCCAAGGAATCCACTAATCAATTTTATTTATATTTTTTCTAAATTTAAGAAAGTTGTAGTCTAAAATGGTCTTCACACCTTCTCAAAACAATTTTTTTTCGATTTGTGATTCCTTCTTTCCACAGGCTGTAGTAGTCTTTTGTGGACGGTCTCTTATATGATTTTAGGAATTTCTTGTGTGGATGTACCTAATTTCTCTTATTTTCCGATTTCGAAACTTTATTTTGCTTTTGATGCTTAGCAAGTTTTTCGATAGTTTTGGATACTATAAGCTTCTTCGATATTTATTATTGTAATATTTATTTTAGATGATTATCAAAAACATCAAAAAAAAAAAAAAAAAAAATCATCCAAAAATAAAAACATCAATAACAAAAAAAAAATTTCCAAAAATGTTTGGATGTTTTTATTTTTGGATGTTTTAATTTATGGATGTTTTTATTTTGGGATGTTTTTTTTTTTGATGTTTTTATTTTTGGATGTTTTTTCATTGGATGTTTTTTTTTTAAGATGTTTTTCATTGGATGTTTTTATTTTTAGATGTTTTTCATTGGATATTTTTTTTTTGGATGTTTTGTTTTTGGATGTTTTTCGTTGAATGTTTTTCATTGGATTTTTTTTTTCGGATGTTTTTCATTGAATGTTTTTTTTTGGATTTTTTTTTATGTTTTTTTGGGGATGTTTTTATTTTTGAATGTTTTTCATTGGATATTTTTTTTGGATGTTTTTCTTTGAATCCTTATTTTAACTTCCAAGCTGCTGTTGTCGATTTTTTCGTACTCTTTCAATGTTTTTCATACTTATGTTATTCTTCAATTTCTTACGTATTGTATGATTAACATCAATACTTTTCGACTTTCTCAACATTAATAATTTTTTCCCATTCTTCTTTTATTTTTGTTATTCTTGACTTTTTACTGTACTTTTAGTGTTGTTTTTCGGTTTTTTACCCAAACATATTTATCAAATTATCGACTTAAATTATGTTTTATATTTCTTTTTTTTTAAATTTGAACGTTCACTCTACTATTTTCGGTTTTATAATACGTATCTAAATATCTTTTCAATAATTCTTCTTCTTTATTTAATTTTTTATCGAGCCAGCTTATTGAGCATGCTTAAGTTATTGAATGACCGTTTGGTACATTTACCCTATGCTCATCTTGGAAGTTGAACGAGAATACTTACAAACATGTGTAGATTCATGAAAACAAGTGTGATTCTTTTGCCTAACTGCTAATACTTAGTGTAATGGATTTTTCTTTATAGCAAGTACAACAAACAACTTTTTGCAGTACCAACAGGCACATTAGATCAAACCAAAGATTTTATACATTTTATAATAATTTTTTTTTATGTGTAGCGTACAATATGTATAAGTTTTTTTAATCTGACTGTCAAAGCATTTTGTACATTGTCATGGTTTTTTGGTATCTCTTAATAGGATTTTAACACAAAGTAATGCATTTTAAATTGGATTAAAAGTATGTGTTATGCACAAAAGTATGCAATTTAGTTGGAACGCATATGTAAAAAAAAGGAAATTTTATAACAAGGGGATTAGTAGAATTATATAGTTTATATGTATATAAAGCTTATGCTGGAAAGCTATTCTGATGAAAAACTAAATGAAAGAATATTCTTTGGATTAAACAAATAAGCACGTGTTGGCCACATTGCATACTTTTAGGCAAATAATATTTCTATTTATTAGCAAAAAAAAAGAAAGCCTGAAATTATGCAAACAAATATATAATGTTAAAAATGGTGCATCAAAGTTGGTTAAAAAAAAACAAGGACCCTATAACTTTTTTGTAATATCTTTATTTAAATTTATCTATAGATAATGGTACAATTTCTTGCAAGCGCCCTTATTTCCGCAATCATTTTCTTCTGCAACACTCTCTTGATGCGTTCGTTCATCTTATTGACCAAGCGACTCTTGGTCTTTTTTTGATTTTCTTTTTTTTTTGTTAGTTTGAGTGTCTGCTTGACTGCTTTCCTTTTAGCCAAACAAATGATAACAATAAATTACACTCTCGAGATTTTCATACTATAAGTTTGTATGCATAGTATGTTAGTATATGCATGTTAGTAGTAAAAGAAAAAATAAAAGAAAACGAAAAGAAAGCACAATAAGTAATTGTGGTATTAAAAGGAAAAAGAAAATGCTTTGGTTGTAACAGACACAGACCACAATATCAAATTTTAGCTCAAAAAAAAAAAAAAAAAAAAAAAAAACAGAAAAAAATAAAATGATATTATACAACATATAAAAAGAGGATGTACAAAATCGTCATTGAGCAAAATGTGTAATGTTCTAATTTAGTGACTCAATTTAGCAAGTAAATTCATCAAGCTGGCTTTTGGTATCTACAGTATTTTCTTGGAAAAAGGAGAAAAAGAAAATTAAACCAAGACGGTCTATAGAGTGACGTTGGCAATACTGAAGCTGCTTGCGTATATGAAAAGTTTAATATGAGTATGAAGATTGTAGGTGGCATCCTTAAAAGTATGCTTTATAAAATTATACATTGAAAAATCACTTTCATCCTACAAGGAGCAATTACTCGAATTCCATGGTCCCCAAGAAATAGATTTCTTGCGTTGAGTTCGAATTACCTTAATGATTTTTCCGATACTTTGATCAATCCATTTCAATTGACTTTTCGACTACTATAGTATGTCTCCAATCGAGGCTAACTTCACGCTTTTAAAGAAAAAGGCCCCCCATAGAATCTATATCCTTCAGCTGATTTTGAATTCCGATACGGCATAACGCAGCACAAGTCAAGCACACCCTGGCACATTTTTTCTTTTTTGGGAAATTCCACAAATGTAGGGCCAACTTCACGCTTTCATAGGAAAAGGACCTCCCATAGAATCTATATCCTTGTACCGATTTTGATTTCGAATACGACAGAAAGCAGCACAAGGGCAGCACTCCCCAGCACAACTTTTTTTTCTGGGAATTCCACAATAGCTGGACCAACTTCACACACATCAGTATTTCACTAAAGTGCTTGATTACAAACTGCTGCCGTACTACTTAGTTTCGGGAGAGAACTAATTGATTCCGCATTCGAAAAATCATTTGAAATATGCATGATAATTTTATGGGCACACCTATAACTATGCAATAAGAAAATTTAGCTTTGCCATACAACATATGAATTTAAGTTTGAACATTTTGTATTGCATAGTTTGAGGCGATTTCAGTTTATTTTTATAGAAATTTGCATATGATTGCATAAACTAACACTTCTTTTTTTGAGAGATTCATACAACTTTTTCAATAATGCAAATTTTCTTTTTAATTGTATGCGTATACCTAAAAATATGCACAGTATATAAAGAGAACTTTACAATTTATGTGAGAAAAAATGTTGCAAACAAAACCTTAAAAAAATGCTTTGTTAATGGTAATTTTTTTGTAAATTTTTTTGTGTTATGTTGTGTTCTTTGTTTGTTTCCATCAAAAGTTGGAAAAATAAACACAAAGAAAACTGGAAAATTTGTTTTAGCAATATAAAGAGCAACGTACTAAAACAGTAGCATTAACATAAAAGGAATTCTAAACAACATGTTGTGTATTGTATGAGATAAGTTTCCTCAGGGTTGCTCTCTTTTTGAAAGCATTCTTAGAAAGACAAAGATATAACAAATTTTACAAAACATTGCAAATAATGCGTATTGCCATTGAAATCATATCAGAAATACCAGTAAAATTATTTACGTCACCAACTCTAACCAATTTTTTTAACGTTAAAAAAATATTTTAATATTTTCTGTGAAGGGGGTCACCTTAATTAGCATTGCACATATATTTTTGCATCTATTATGGTTCATTCAAATGGTACGAGTGTATCATAGAAATCATAAAAAACTATGCCAAAAATTTGGCTTATTTTTTGAATTATTTTTTTTTTTATATTTTTTAAAATATTTTTATAGGTATTGTATTTATTTTATACAAAGCACTATATTTTGATATTGTTATAGTGTATGATGATGATTTTTAAAATTGTTATGATATATGTATGCATGTATATTGTGAAAGTAAATAAAAGTGTTCCTATCTTGATTGAAGCTAGTTGCGCATAAAAGTATGCAACAAAAGCTAAATTGCAAGAGATTATAGATAATACAAAAATTTATGAAATTTCAAAGCAAAACAGTAATATTTTAATAAAAAAAGCAAAAAAAAAAAAAAATGTGAAATAAAATATAATACAATAAATAATAAAATATTGCAGACATATAGAGAAATTGTTAATCATTTTCTCTAAAACCTTCTGAAACCCAGTTTTAGTATATTGAGGTATATGTCGATGGGAGCTCATTTGAAAAAAAATGTCTCCTAAAACAACAAAACAGAGCTCAACGTCTCATGAATGCTAGAATCCCCCAATGTTCAAAATTCGACCACAAATGTTCTTAATAATTTTGGTACTTTTTCAACAGTTTTAGTACTTATTTTGCTATTTGGTTCAATAAAGAAAAGCTCATATATCATTTCTGGTACAATGACAAATGTGAAAAAAAAACAAAAAACATGAAGTCAGTGTGAGTCAGCTTTTTGTCTTGACTGCCAACTGTAAACCAGTACTCAATCTTGGTGGGAAATTTCCAGTAAATATAAAGTCGAGAGACACCTGAGATACCCGAATTTCGGACCCGCCACATTCTTTACATATCAACACAAATGGCTCAAAATAAAATTCAGTGGTAGTAACTGGAGTTTTCATTCCCACCTTTAACTCAAAATTAAAGTATAAGCTGAATGAAGTATATTCTTTCCTTAGTTGAAGACGAATAGAAATACCACGACAAGAGCTGGCGTTGAACGCATTTGATTTCTATGTTGACAACCAAACAGCTCTCAAGTCTGACGTTGAAAAGGAGAACTTGTGGCATTAACTTTGTCATTATCCTGCCAACGGAAGAACAATATTCAAAACTCTTGCACAAGAATTATCTGATTTCAATCTTTGATCATTCAAAAAATATTGCAATTTTCGCTCAAGCCAAATGAGAACTTAACACCTTTCTCAAGTAATTTATCTGCGTGAGCAAAAGTTCGAGTCACCCCAGATCATATGTCATCCCAGATGATATGGCACCATAAATGATTTGGCACCCCCAGATGATATGGCACCCCCTCAAATTCCAATACTTGCTGCTGTCGTAGCAGAAACAAAATTTAACTAATTTGCGCGAAAGGCTTCATGGTAAATAATTCGTGTAGATCGGAATGTAAACGACTGGCTTTTTTTTTAAGGTATTTCGAAAGGTAGTAGAGTATTTGATACACTTATATGGTGCATATATCAAAATAAACCGAATTCAACGTGGTTTCGATTTTGGATATTTGGATGAATATATGTAAGCGTGAAGGAACATGTTTACTTGTTTCTTGGCATTTTAATTTGGTAAACACCAAAAAGGAGAAGTGGCACCCAAATACTTACTGTGATTAGGTTTGGGTGCCATTTCCCACCATGCACGTTATAAAATATTTGAGAGTACAGACATAAAAAATGCCACCAAAATTCTGAGGGTGTTGTGGTTCGGGGTGCCATTTGAGAGTACGAACATAAAACTATAGAAAACTCTTTGAAAAACTTTATGAAAACAAGTGACAGCACGCAAGAAAAAGTGCTTAGTAAAATCTCGCGTATACCAACGACTTTGAAAATTTTTTAGCCGAACACAAGAAAATAAATAATAATGATAATGTGGTCTAACCGAAAAGAAAGAACTTGAAGCGGAAAATACAACCTATGCAAAGTATGGTGGTTGCAAAGAAGAAAACTTCTAAACGAAAAATTGTTACGAGATATACCTCTTCCGGTGAAAAAATTTTTTCTTCCAAGATGAATGTGAGTGGTGCGGTGCGTTGGGTGTAGAGAAGACTTTGCACAAATCACTTAACCAAATGATTGAAGCCAATGCAAAATGTGTCGCATGTGATCACATAAAACATTTAAATTTTATACGAAAAAGTGCAAAAACTCCGGCATCAAAAACTTAAAAGCCACTAAGGGTGCCAAATCACCCACAGTCTCGTTTGATTTGACACTTTATAGAATTTTTTCAACTTGATAAGAAAATTTTTGGTTGATTGAAGAACTTTATTTTATTTTAAATCAAATGAAGGATAAATTCGCATTTAGTTTCTTCAAAAATTTCTTCTAATTCCGATTTTATAGCAGTTCAACAAAAAGGGTGCCATATCTCCCGTTTTTTTTTTGCCATATGCAATAAAACTGCCGTTTTTAATCTTTTAATCTGGTTTTTGTGTTGTGGACTTTTGATTTTCCAAAAATTAATTGAAAAAGTACAATGAAAATTGCTTTAAAAGTTTACTAAATTACATTAAATATCATGTAGAATATATCGAAAGAGAGCAAAATCAATTAAAATGATATAGTTTTATTTTTGTTTCTTTTTGACGGATACATAAATGGCAACTCACGTAATGATAAAAATAAAAACTTTTTCTACTTTAATTTTTTTTGCTGCTTGTATTATGCTGCTGCTGCTGTGAAAAACTATCAATCATCGTCAGCCATGACCAATATGTCACTTATAACTAGAGGGCAGTAACAGTATTTCATTCATTCATATATGACAGAAGCAGAGAGCAACCTTTTTTTTCGTTCTTTTGGTTCAAACCCTTTTCGAAAGTGACACTTTATGTGTCGTTTTTTGCTGTTTCATTTTCAATGCGCTCTATTATGTTTTATACAACATGAAAAATTACAAAAAAAAGGACACTCTCAATTTCTGTTCATTTTACGTAAAAATTTCCATTTTCTATTGCATATGTTTTGGCGCACCACCGACGCAAACTGCTGCTGTATGTGGTCTGTGTGCTGTTTATGTTTGTGTTTGCTGCCTGGCTATAAAAATTCCATTCGGTTACACTCGAGAGGTGTTGAAAACGAGCGTATAAAAATCTCAGCTTTTGCCAAAGTGTCAACAAAATTTTGTTGCATATTGAATGTTGCTGTCGGACGCTGTTGTTGTTTTGTTCTGTTTGTTAAATGTACATGTGTGCGTTTATAGCATAGCAACATTTGTATTGCATATGTTGTGGCGTTGCTTGTTTAGTTTTTTACAGTAGGTATTGTTACATATACACACATAAAATCACTGCAAATAAAATTGTAAAATAATACCGAAAAAAGCAGCGAACGAATTGCATTTTGTAAAATTGACTTCAATTTTATGGATTCAATTTCAGCAGCACACAAACACATACACGCAGTTGAAGTGGTTTGAGTTTTAGATAAATTTAATTGGTTTCTTCTGTAAATTGATTTTTAGTTTTTTTTTTCGCTTCTTTTCATTTTGCCGATAAATTTTATTTGAAATTTGTTGCTGGGCACACACACACACACACAAATAGTTGCTGATGAAAAATGTATTAAATTCAATTTGTACAAATATGGCTGCAAGTGTTGTAAAACAAGTATTGAATACAAAAAAAAAAAAAAAAATTAATTAAATCTTTTTTATAGCTGACATTAGTCGTTAGTTTAATTGAAAGCATTTTCATTTTCAAAGCGAGTTCAATTAGCCTTTTGATGCATAAAAATGAAATGCTGCAGTGCAATTTGCCCCTTGAAATTACAAAAAATACGTGCATACATTTTGGCTTTTATCAATCAAGCATTAAAGTTTGAAACTATTAAATTGAGTGCATTGAAAGTTGTAGATTTTTTAAGGTCGCTGGTCAAATATTTCAAAAATCATTTTCCTATTGAGTTGCTTCTTTATCAAGTCAGCCATTGGCCGAACAAGGAATACTGCAAAAAGCAAATTTTTTTAAAACACCCTGTAACTATGCAACAATAAACAGCAACTAGCTAGAAGACCAAACGCCCAAGATGCTCTTTATATCATATAACATGCTGTGCTATCTCAAGCAAGCAAAGCACTCATTTTCCACAGTGCAATAGCAACAATGTACATAGCTTCATCCAAATTTATATGAATTTTGTATGTTTATACATCACAAGAGCAGCCTCAAAGTATGCAAGCATATTGTCTTAGGTCAGTTTTCATTTCAGCCAGTTCGTTGGATGTGAGTGCTAAAGCAACGTCTTCAATTTCATGTAATAAAACGTTTTGGATTTTCAACTTGAAATTTTGTTGCAAGACAATAAAAGATCTGTGGAAAGAGGGTGAGAGCGTGCAGAAAAGCATTTCTTCTTAAGGAAATGACTGACAAGGGAATGCTGCTGCTGGTTTTCAAATCTTGTGATTTGTTTGTTTTTGTTTTCATTTTTCATTTCATATTTTTGATTATGGCGTACACCAGAGTTGTAAATTGAGTTTGGCGTGTGGAAAGAGAGATAACTTGAAATTTAAGCATTATACGAATTACATAAATATTCAACGGAAATGGCCACCAACAAACATTGCTAGCATATAAAAAAATAGATAAACTCCGTAGCAGAATCAGTGAACAGGAAGTATGAGTGAAGTAAAAGTAGAGGAAATGTTAAGAGGAAAAGCAATAGCACAAAGCAAAGTATTGAAGTGAAATGAAGTGTAAAGTATGTTTTGAAATACTTTGTTTAAGAGTTGTAAAAAAATTTGTTGCATGTTTTTAGGGGTTAACGAAAAAATTGTTCTTATTGGATAGTGGTACTTTTTCGAAACAAAAAAAAAAAAAAAATTATAGATTGGAGTGGCACATTAAGCTTCCGGCTCAAAATTGTACGATTTTTGTCCATTTAGTTTTTATGTTTCCCCGAATTTCAAGCAGGGAGTTCAACAGTATAATGAAAAATTTGTATATTGAAAATTTGTTTGCATATTTTTGGTGCTATACACACATTTGTTATAATTTAAAATGGTACAGATGAAATGGGTTACAGATACCTTCATATCTTCAAGATACTAAATAATCTTGCAAATAAATTTGTAGATTGCGTACACAAGTGAATCTTACAGATACTTTTGTCTCTTGGAAATATGTGCATTTTAAAGTTACATATACTATTCTTTTTTTTATGAGATACATTTATAAGTTGCAGATACTATTTAATCTTGCACGTATATTTGTAGATTACATAGACTATTGTATCTTATAGATATTTTTGTATCTTGAAGATACATTTGATAGTTACAGATACTACTGTATCTTGAAGATACACTTTCGTATCTTGAAGATATGTACATTTTAAAGTTACATATACTGGGCTTTTTTAAAAGATACATTTAAAAGTTGCATATACAATTTTATCTTGCGGATACAGATACTTTTGTCTCTTAAAAATATGTGTATTTTAAAGTTACACGTGCTATTATATTCTTAAAAGATACATTAATAAGTTGCAGACACTACTTTATCTTGTAGGTGTATTACTAGATTACATAGACTATTGTATCTTATAGATATTGATGTATCTTGTATTTGAGGGTACAGTTACTACTGTGTCTTGAAGACACACTTTCGTATCTTGAAGATATGTACATACTTAAGTTACATATACTTTCCTCTTTTTAAAAGACATATTTAAATGTTGCATACACTATTTTAGCTTGCGGATACATTTACATTCACTAATTTATCCTACATATACTTTTTTGTCTTATATTTTTGTATCTAATGGATACTTTTGTATCTTGTGGGTACTTCTGTAACTTACAGATACTATTGTATCTTCAAGATTCACTTTCGTATCTTGAAATGCTTATATACATTTTAAAATTAAAGGTTGCATTTACTATTTTATCTTGCGGATACATTTTTCGACAACACATACTAAATTATCCTACAAATACTTTTGTATCTTTCAGATATTTTTGTATCTTATGGATACTTTTGTATCTTATGTGTACTTTTGTAACTTACAGATACTATTGTATCTTGCGGGTTATTTTGTACCTCACAGATACCATTGTATCCTGTTGATGTTAACCTTTTAACGACGAGGTCTGAAAAAGCGAAACGATTTCAAAATAAAAATTTGCCAAAACTTTCTAGCAAACATTCTTTCTTTTCATAGTTAAAGGGTTAAATAAAAAAATGCAAGATTTTTTTCTAAAAATATTTAAGAAAAAAAAATCACTGACTGCAATTGACATTTTTACTTAACAGAAGCAAGTTCACACTGACAACAGCAACAAGCTGTCGACTGACATGACGGAATTTTTATTAAAAAAAAAAGTTATTTTTCTTTAAGCAGAGTTGTACAGAACAAATATATCAGTAAAACAAACGCACGCTGTTTTTTTTTTTTGCATTCTCCAAAAAAAAACTTTATTGCTTAACATTGTGTTTTTTCGCTGCATTAAAGTAGGTCGCACATTGAAAACAACTAACGATATCTAAAAAAAAAATTGTAAGACCCAAGGCAGCAATAGTTGTGCTAGCTTGGAAGTAAATGCGCTTAAAAAGCTGCAATGTTTTTCTTTGCTATACTCTTGTTGATTGGCATGTAATCGATAACCAGTACAGCACAATGCGAATGAAACCCTAAAAGTAGACAACAACAAAACTACAATGTTTTTCTGCCAACATTTGTGTCAATGTGTATTGTTTGTTCAAGGTGTAGTCGTCGTTATTTTTATAAAGGAAACTGCAGCATTTACAATTTTCAGTGCAACTGCTAGCGATGCAACTGCTACTGCAGCTTAAAGCAATAAAAATTATTGTAAGCTCTGAAAAGTATACACCATGTTTTTACTACAATTTGCAACGTCCTTGCACTCAATTTTCGTAGCAAGAGGCCAGACATACAAACGTTAAGTGAAGAAAAGAATAAAACAGAAAATAAACAGATAACAAAAGATAATAAAAAGAACAAATGCGCGAAAAAAGTAAAAAAACACACAATCAAATAAAGCCAAACTCAGCGGTCCGTTAACGACCTACTTTATGCTACTGTTGCCTTATATTCTCTAGGTATTTTGGTTTGCGCGTACTTCAATCACTACGTTCTGTCTGTTGATGCTTCCTGTGTATTTTATTTTATTTTCCTACTTGAAATTTATGCTCCAACATTAGTGTCTTGGAAGGACGCGCATTTATTTTGTGCCAACATTGCGTTATGTGCTCTGTTCATAATAACTTGATAGCGCTGTTTTTTCAAGAAAACGCTTGAGATGAAAATGTGAAAGGTTTGTTTCTTTGTAATTGAGATGCTGTGCGCAAGATCGACCTAAGTCGAAAAATGACATTTTGAAAAATTTCGATTTAAAGTTGTAGGTAAGGTTTTTGCATGCAGCTAATCAAACATTGGTTTGAATTGTCTCCTATCAAAGTATTAACGCGATTATTACGAAATATTAAACCCAGAACAAAATTCTAATGAAATTTTCTACCTTTTACATAGCCAATTTTGTCAACATCATTATAAGCGAGTTTCGGCCACTAAGGCGCGTTAATAAGCTTTTAATTGTATATTATAAATATGCACTGAGATGCACCAGATAGTCTATTTTCTAGTTTCGTTGGTTTTATATCTCTTGTTTCAATGAAAACCTTAACTTATGTCAACTTTGTATAGCATAGCATTTATAAATTGAAAATTTCTCGACTTTTTGACAATTTTTCCACTTTTTAGACTTTTTTGAACATTTTTACTTTTTTCGACTTTTTGAACATTTTTCGACTTGTAACGATTTTTCTACTTTTTGAATAATTTTGACTTTTTGACAATTTTTCGTCTTTTTGAGCATATTGAAATTTTTTCCAGTTTTTTAACTTTTTTCGACTTTTTTTCGTCTTTCTGCACATTTTTCGGTTTTCTGACAATTTTTTGACTCTCTGAACAATTTTCGATTTTTTAAACATTTTTCGACTTTTTACGATTTTTCGTCCTTCTGTCAATTTTTCGACTTTCTGAATATTTTTTGAACAATTTTTCAGTTTTTGAACATTTTGAACATTTTTACTTTTTTTTTGACTTTTTTGAACAATTTTGGATTTCTTGGAACATTTTTCGACTTTATGACGATTTTTCGACTTCTTGAAAATTTTTCGACTCTCTGAACATTTTTTGACAATTTGAACATTTTTTCAGTTTTTGAACATTTTACTTTTTTGTACATTTTTGAACTACTTTCGATTTTTTGAACATTGTTCGACTTTAAGACGATTTTTCAAATTTTTTAATGTATTTTGACTTTTTGATCTTTTTCGACTTTCTGGCAATTTGTCGACTTTCTGAACAACCACATATCCCCTTTTTGATGATTTTTCAACTTTTGGCTTTTTGACGATTATCCAAATTTTTAAATATATATCGACCTTTTTCGACTTTCTTATGAATATTTGTCGACTTTTTGCACATTTTTGACAGATTGAACATTTTTCGACTTTTTTAATTTTTTTCGTCTTTTTGCACATTTTTCGGCTTTTTGACAATTTTTTGTCTTTCTGATCATTTTGAACAATTTTCGAGTTTTTGAACATTTTTCGACGCTTATTTTTTTTTTGACTTTTTTGAACAATTGTCGATTTTTTGAACATTTCTCAACTTTTTGACGATTTTTCGTCTTTCTGATAATTTTTGGACTTTCTGAATATTTTTTGACATATTTTTTCAGTTCTTGATCATTTTTACTTTTTTTTTCGATTTTTTGAACTACTTTCGATTTTGTGAAAATTTTTCGACTTTCAGAAGATTTTTCAAATTTTTTAATATATATTGACTTATTGACGTTTTCCGACCTTCTGGCAATTTTTCGACTTTCTGAACATCCATATATTCCCTTAATGATGATTTTTCAACTTTTTGTACAATTTTCGATCTTTTTAACATTTTTCGGCTTTTTGACGATTATCCAAATTTTTAAATATATTTCAAATTTTCGACCTTTTTCGACTTTTTTCTGAATATTTTTCGACTTTTTACCAATTTTTTGACAAATTTTCGAGTTTTTTACAATATATCGCCTTTTTGACAATTTACCGACTTTTTGGCAACTTTGTGACAATTTTTTTACTTTTTAAAAATTGTTATTTAATTTTTTGTAATTAACTCTTAAGAACGATCCCAAGTGATATATTAATTTGATGTATAAAATATTTCACTGTGGATTTATTCGAAACAAGTGATTGTTGATTTGCAAAAAGAAATTTAATGATTGTTGCTCCTTGCCGTGTATCATTCCATGATAAATTTTGCTACCACTTTTCAAACTTGAGAGCATTTAGCATATGCGAACTTTCAATTTTACACCTAAGAATATGCAATGCAATTTATTCAGTACAGTTCAACAGTACAGTCCCCAGGAAAAAACGGACATAGTCCCCATAACGATATTTTGTTATTGACAACAGAAGCAGCTCAGGATTTACAACTCCCAAAAATTCCAATACCGTTTCCGCGGCGGTCTTCAGCCGCTGATCAGTCTATAATATATCCAACACTTAGTTTGCTAGCCACAGTAATTTTACATAAGGGTAGGGGTAAGTGGGCGGCCTGCGGCCGCAGCTCAGGATTTAAAACTCCCAAAAAGCCAACACCGGCTTCGCGGCGGCCTTCGGCCGCGAATCAGTCTATAATATATCCAACGCCTAGTTTGCTAGCCACAGTAATTTTCCATAAGAGTAGGGGTAAGTGGGCGGCCTGCGGCCGCAGCTCAGGATTTAAAACTCCCAAAAATCAAACACCGGCTTCGCGGCGGCCTTCGGCCGCGGATCAGTCTATAACATCCAACACTATATAATTTTTTTAAATGGATTATTGCAAAAATTTTGTTCAATCTTAATTATATTTTTCGGACATAACCCCCATTGGGATTATGTCCGAAATATTTGCGGACATAACCCCCATGGCCAAAATGGGGATTATGACCGAAAAATTTTCGGACATAATCCCCATTTACGAAATGGGGGTTATGTCCGTTGGGGTTATGTCCGGTAACCTCAAGTCACCTTAGCAAAAATTTTTCATGACACACACATATTTAATGACACTTGATTTCTAACTAAACGCTACATATTTTCAAGTAGCATTTAATTTTTCCACTTTTCTCCACCTTACTCTCACACATTGCAACATTTTTTGTTAACACATATTATTATGTGTGCGCGTAATTAACGCTTGTCCAACATACATCAACATCAACATCAAGGTACTACCATCAGCACCCCAGGTGAGCGAGCAACAACTGAAAATGTGTGCGTAAGAACACAAAGCATTCATTGCATACTTTGCAGCGGCGCTAAAAGTCTGTTAGCACACGCAGCACGTGAAACATTTAATTTGTAGCATTACATAAAACAAAAAACTTCAACACGCTGTTGTTGCCGCTGCTGTTGCGGGTGAATTTTTTTCCACTCCCCTCCACAGTTTCTTTTGACTTTTGATGATGGCAGTTTGCTGACAGCCATGCTATTTTGTTGTTGTTGGCATAACACATGTGCTACTTGCTTTGTGTGTGAGTTGTTGTGCGTACGTTTGCATTTGTGTGGGTTTTATTTACAGCCTGTTGCTGTAACCACATTTAATTTTGACATTTGCACCTTTTTAATGCCATCGTCATGGCAATTTTTTTTCATTTTCTATTTACGTTCAACTTTCGTTTAATGTTACACACTTTTGCTTGAAATTCGAGCTGCTGCTTTTTTTGCGCCTACAAGTATGGAAGTATAAAAATATTTTATTAAGTGCTACAACCACATATAGAGCGCAGCAATGGCAGCATCAACAATTAATTAATTAACGCGACATGAGCTGTCAAGCTGTTGTTTCTTGAGTAAATGTATGAGAGTGTCAGTTTTAAATTGTTGACATTGAAGTTGATAGGGTTGTAGGGTTGATTTAAAAGTCATTCAAATTTTCAGGGTGTAAGCAAAATAATTAATTTTAATTAGCGTTATTTAAGAAACTGTTATTAATTGAAAAAAAAAAAAAAACAAAAAATATATATGTCATATTGACAGCTTTACTTTCGCTACACTTTTGCTTGTCGCAGACAACACATCACTTTCTCCGCTTGAAAGGAAGCCAACACTTTGTGGTGGGGCAGTCAAACGCTTAATTAAAAACACCTTAAAACGGAAATCCGACCAACATGTTAGCTGCTTACCTGCTGTGGTGTCATAAAAAATGCCGCAAACTATGCCACAATTTTTTTTCTTTAACAAACTCTTGCCGATCATGCAAGAAACAGCAGAAAGGTAGAAAAGAAAAAGTGTTGTAAAGTTGAAACCAAACACTAAAGGCCTCAAAGCCTGCACGGGCATATAACTTAAGCGAAAACGAGTAGCTAGAATTGGAGCAACAGGAAGCGCAAGGAAGAAAAGAAATAGCAGCAAACACGCTATACAAAATGCATGTGCTTGTAGTTCAATGCGCCTAAAAATAGTCAACCATAGCAAGCTATTTACTTGCAGAACAAAAGTGGCAATAGACCGACTTGGCTTTTAGCTTGGCTAATAACATTTAGTTTAAGTGTTTGTTGCTATAATTGTTGTTGTTGTTGTTGTTGTTGCATTTGTTACACTCTTCATGTTACATGTCAACGTCAATTTTGTGTAAAATTGGCTATGCCCTCTAACTAAATGTTGGCAACAATTTTCTTAACGTTTTACCGAAGTAGGGTTTCTGTTTAGTTTTCAGCAGACATGCAAGTGTTTTTTTCTTCATATTTTATTTTATTTTTTTTAATTTTTTTTTGTTCTTTTTTTCGACTTACCTTTTTGGGGCTATGTTTGTTTGGTTACACTCAAACAGTGTAGTCATGTTTCAAATAACCCAAATATTTGTGCAAAAGTTGGCGTGTCAAAAACTTGTGGCAACAATTTTCCGCATAGGTAAATTGGTAAGCTTTAATGTTGGTTTGTTTGTTTGTCTTAATGTGCTAATGAAAGTCACACTTTTTTTGTGTTTTGATTAATATCTTTGTTTTCACTTTCATCAACAGGTGCGATATTAAATGTATAACATATAAGTTAATTAAGCGCTAAGATGTAGGTAACATAAAATTAAGATTGAGTAGTTTTGTATTGTTAAGGTAAAACGTTTGATTCTAATATGACTTTTTATGGCTCACTATTATTGTAGAGTTCGTTTACATTTTTAATAAAAAATTTAAGCAGAATATCGTATTAGAGTTTTGTTGTGGAATTTTATTGCACAAAAATTTGCGCAAATTTCAAAAAATTTTACTTTTATTTAAACTTTGACTTTTCTTTTACCATTTCTGAGTTCTGTTATGGATTCACTGCGTAATACTTCAGGTTCTATTGCACAAAAATTTGCGCAAATTTTATAAAATTTCACTTTTTTTGACTAATTTTTATTGTAGAATTCATTAAAATTTGTCAGTAATTTTAAACGGAATATTGTTTTTGAGTTCTGTTATAGATTGAGTTCGTAGTACTTGAGTTCAATAATTTGCGCAAATTTTAAAAAATTTCACTTTTATCTAAACTTTGACTTGCATTTGAATCATTATTATTGTAAAATACATTAAAATTTGTTAGTTATTTTAGACAGAATATCATTTTCGAGTTCTATTATGGATTGGCTACGTAATACATCAGCTTTCGTTACACAAAACTTTGCGCAAATTCTAAAAATTTTAAACTTTATCTAAACTTTGACTTTTTCTGACTAATTTTTAGTGTCGAATTTATTAAAATTTTTAAGTTGTTGTTAACAGAATATCGTTTTTTAGTTCTGTTATGGAATAACTGCATAATACTTCAGTTTCTATTGCATAAAAGTTTGCGCAAATTTTATAAAATTTTAATTTAATCTAAACTTTGACTTTTTTCTGACTCATTTTTATTGTGGAATTCATTAAAATTTGTAAGAAATATGATAGTTTTTAGCGACCTTTTGAAATATAGATGGTTTTATTTAACGGGCTTGAGGTCCAAATTAATAAAAAACGCTTCTTTGATTTTTTATAATTTATTTAAAATTTCTTCTTCCAATATTTCGACTATCTTTGATAGTCATCTTCAGGGAACCTAAGATTTTACCACAATTAGATTTTTAGAATACAAAGAAACAATATAAAAAAACTTACTTGTTAGAAAATAAATAAATAAATTACTTAAAAACTAACACGATGGACAAAAACAATTTGAAAAAAAAATATTGCACAAATTTAAAAAGTAAAATATTGCACAAAACGAAATTTCAATTGTAAATAGAAAACAGCTGATGTTGCCGCTGCTCTGTTGTCCACTGATGATTTTATTTACATTGTTTCTTTGTCAGGTGTCTATAGCTGTGAGCAATTCGCTCTGTGTCTGTTTTGAAGTTCAATCGTTGTTGTGTTAATTATATGGAGCATTTCTAATGTGTACCGTTTGATGTAGTTTGTCTCTTCTTGTAAAATTTCGGCATTGTCAAAATCAGCAAAGTGCTCATATTTCGCACAGTGGGCAGAAAGCGCTGTTCGTTGCTCCATAGGTTTTGTCCGAGATTTGTGTTCCGATTTATGTGAAGAAATCCTAGTCCTTAGCTTGTTTTTTGTTGTCCCCACATATGCTTTACCACATACGTGGGACCCGTCCCCTTTACACAAAATTTTATAAATAACGTTTGATTTGTCTAGTTTATCCGTTTTACTTTTAATTTTGCTATATAGTTGTTTTAATGTATTGTTTGTCTTTAGCGCTATTTGGTAGTTATTCTTGTCTACAATGTTTGAATTCGCAAATCTCTCCGAGAAACCAGGTACATATAGCATCGATTTGTAAATTTTCGTCGGCTTATCATTCTCATTGCTCGTTAAGATTTTGTGTTTTTTTATCAGTTCATCTACAGTCTATTTTGGAAAGTCGTTTTTTCTTAATATATTTTTGATTTTTTGAATGTTGTCATTGTGAAAAACTTTGTCAGATATGCTTAAAACTCTTTTTATAAAATTGCTCGCAGTATTGATTTTAATCCTTTTTGGATGCTTTGAATAAAAATCAATTAGGCGTCCGGACGCTGTAGGCTTTTGGTACCAGTCAAGTTTCAAAAAATTGCCTCTTCTTACAATCATTGTATCCAGATAAGGTAATCTTCCGTTTTCTTCTTTCTCCATTGTAAACTTTATGCCTCTATGGAATGAGTTAAGTTTATCCATCGTCGATTTTATTGCACTTGTTTTTGCAATCGCGAATAGGTCGTCCACATATTTCGTCAAAAGCCTTGGGTAATGGTCCATTTCATCGGTGCATTTGTCTAGAAGTTCTTCCATAATAATATCTGCGATAACTGGTGAAGCTGGTAGTCCCATGGGCATTCCTTTTCTCTGCTCATATATTTCGTTGTCGTATATAAAGTATCGATTTTCCTTAATACAAAAAGTCACAATTTCTAAAAAGAGTTTTCTAATTGTGGTAAAATCTTAGGTTCCCTGAAGATGACTATCAAAGATAGTCGAAATATTGGAAGAAGAAATTTTAAATAAATTATAAAAAATCAAAGAAGCGTTTTTAATTAATTTGGACATTTGTAAGAAATATTAAACAGAACATAGCTTTCGAGTTTTGTAATGAATTAACTGCGTACTACTTCGATTTATTTTGCACAAAAATTTGCGCAAATTATGTAAAATTTCACTTTTAAACTAAAGTTGTTTGCCATTGCATTTGTCCACTCAATTTAAAGAATTAAAGCCAATTTGCTATAATTTTCTCTTTCATTTATTTATGTTAAAAAAAGCCGGAAAAAATCACTATACATCTTACCATTACCTGTTCGAACTGGTTGTGCTGCGCACATGTTGGCCGTAATAAAAACCGGATACACGCTTGACAGATTTTTTTGTCATTGTCATTGTCGTTGTTGTTGTTGCTGTTGCTTTTATTGTTACTGTTGTCAACCCTTTGCAATCTGTCTCTGCATAAATTGCCATTGCTGCTGATGCTGCTGCTACGACCAGAAGACAAAAATGTGTTGCCTACATGCAGTCGCATTTTTTTTGCTTTTTTCAATACATACTTGTTATTTTGTTTGTTTTTTATTTACATTTTCTTCATCGTCAGCTTTTGTTGTTGTTGTTACTTTACATACACATCGACGTCGAGCAGTTACATATTGTTGTTTTTATTGTAACTGATGCTGCTGCTGTAAAGTACACGTGTCCTGTGCAATTTTTCGTAGTTTTTATATGTTTTTTATTTGATCGGATGTACGGCAAGAGAGAGAAAAAGAAGAAAAAAAGATTTAAATATGTAGTAAAGTGTGAAAATATTGCGGACAAAAAGATTTTTACATATTTCCGATATTTTTGCCCCTGCTGTCCCCCATACCAATGAAGGGGAAATTTATAGCATTCCGTAGATATTTAAAAAATATGTTGCATCTTTTTAGGAACACTTTGTTTGGCAAGATTATATTGGAGCTATAAATGTTTTTGTTTAGTTTATGCAAAAAGAAAATATCTATAAAGCAAATTTGCTACGGAATTTTATCTTTGAATTATCGCAATTTTTGCAGATTTGAACTCTAGAGTGTGGCACAGTCAGTATTACAAAAAATAGTTCTTATATTTTTGAAATGTCTTCTTTTTAAAGCAATTTTTCAAAATCTTCATAGTAACGATAGCCACTTGAAATTGTAACTTACACTGTTATTAATATTTCAACTATCTAGCACTGTAAACAAACCAACACTGATTTTTATTTGCACTCTAATCAACCTTTTACTGAAGTTTATTTACACTGTAATTAAACCAACACTGAACTCTGTTGTTCTGCAATCAAATTAGCACAAAACACTGCCACAAACATTTATACCGTATTGCACTGTAATCAAACAAACACTAAACTTTATTGCACTATAGTCAATCTAACACATAAATTAATTGCACTGTAATCAAACCAAATTAGCAGCTGTTTTCGTTGTACTTTTAGACAATATTCACAGGGTGCAATTATTTTTTTATTAACAATTTTTGCATAACAAGTATCAAAAGTGCTTTGCATGCTTTAAGGCTTTTTCTGTGTAGCTCGAACGTAATAATTATTAGCTGGATATTGAAAAATGCTTCTTTTCAGCTATTCAAAATTTTTTTGCCTACTTGTAGGCTTAAAAAGTGAAATATTTGCCCATTTTTAAATCACAACTTTTTGCTTTATTTAATAATGCCAAAAGTCTACTACGATATTCACTGTCAGCTATCAATTAATGTCAAGGATTTTGCTTAAAAATCCCATAAAGAGAGTTGAAAACAAAATAAATATATATGTACTTAAATTTTTGTTTACAATGACCTACTGCTACTACTACTACATATACAGTATATAAGCTGCCGAATCAGTTGCCTGCCCGTATGATGCTTAAAAAATTTTAAGTTTTAAACATTGACGTGCTGTTGCCATGCAATTAAATGACAAAAATTCACTGCATATGATGATGACAGCGAAAAAGTATGCAACATAAAAAATAAGTAAAATAATGAAAAACGAAGAACTCTAGAGAAAAAAGTTTAGAAACTGCAAGCAAAAAGGAAAAACAAACAGAAAATGCAGCATAAAAAGGAATTGAAACTCACTTGGCCAATATGCTGGCTTTGCTGTGTCAGTAAAACCCGCCCCCCACAATCCGATAGTGAGTCACATCAATAATCTAAACTTCTATTTGATTAGGATTAATTTTATTTGATTTGCTATTGGATCGTTAAACTTTTGACGTTTATTGACATTCAAAGAAAAAACGATAGACAGTTGAAAGATAAAGTAGTTAAAATTTGTAACAGAAACTCTAATCAATTTTGCTTTGTATTTTTTTGGGAAGCATATTTTGAAATAAATGTACTATTTAGTTAGTTTTTTGCTAACCCAAAGTACCTAATGTTAAAAAAATATGAAATTTTCACATAAGTTAGATTTGGTTCAAATTGAGTTGCATATTTTTAGGCCTTACATAGTCATAGTGCTAATTTTATTAATTTTTGTACAGCATATTTTTAGGCGTAATGGTGGTTGCGTACTCATGGGTCAAATGCCGCAGACACACGTCAGCTTGAATCTAGATTATAGACATAATAACGCGAATCTATTTTTGCATGATTTTAGACATTTTTTAGAAACATATTTCATAGACATAGACTAAAAGAAAAACTCCCAATTCAGGGGCCGAAAAATTCGAAAACATCAAAAACAAGATTGAGAGTGGGTTAAGCATCCGCAAAGCTAATTAGAATTTTTTAGACTCTTAATTGGGAAATTATTTTATAGTCAATGTCTATGAAATATGTATTTAAAAAATGCCTAAAATTATGCAATAAAAAGAATCACATTATTACATTTATAATCTAAATTTAGGCTGTCGTCTGTCTGGGGCTAAATCCTCGATATGCTTACAAATTAGTTTTGACTAAAATTAACGCGCTTTAAAGTATGCAACAAAATATTGTTTACTTTAATAATATGCAACACTTTATTGGCAACTTTTTGGGACAACATTTAAAACTTGAAAGCTGAAATATGGCACAATACAGAAAATTATACTTGAAGAAAAAATAAAGGGCAATCAAATGTAAAAACAAAATGCAAAAAAAAAAACTTTTTCAATTTTAATTGTGAAAAACACGCACCCCCATTTCAATTTATTGATGCAGTGCTATACATTGTATATGCAACACATTACAATGCCCCGTTACAGCCCAATAGCTAGAAAAAAAGCAAAACATGTTGCATACATCACTGCAACAGCAACAACAGCAGCAGTGCTTGGTAACTTGGCTTGAACAATAAGCGAAATAGGGCTATGTATGAAAAAAATTTCCAAATGAATAAAACGCAACGAAATCGAATCACTGAACGAATCACAGAATAAATGAATGAATGAATGCATGAGATATAGAAAATTGAGTATTGAGTGTGAGAGCTGATGGCTTTTTTCAACACTGGTTGGTAAATTTGGGAACTTTTTTTTGATTCTTGTAAATGTTCAATGAGACTTAAGCACACTGAATGAAATTTTGATTTTTCATTACAATTCTATTTAAAGCAAAAATTTGACTTGAAGCCACTTAAATGGAATGTTTGATGCTTGATGTTTCTTTGTTTAATATTCCAAAAAAAAATTTCTTCATTTGCCATTGAGAGCATTCCAAAAAATGTGTTAATTTTTTGAAATCTTCGTTTTTGTATTATTTTAAAGGCAAAAAGCTTAGAAATAACCTTTTTCAATGCTTTTACTTTCTAGATCACAATTTTGAAAAGCTGTTTAGTATATATATTTTTTTTAGTGCCCATTTGTTCCATTAACATTCTCTGTGTACCCCATGGCATTGTTACGTTTCCATTGTGTTTTGTTTATATGGCTGCTGTAGGTTAGTAACCCTCTTGTTGTTTGGCGCCAGTCATGTGGCTTTCGATATGCGCTGTGGGTGAAGGCTTACTTGTAGGTTGGGCGGCTTGTCGAATAAAGCCAAAAAACCGGGTCAAATCAAATCAACGATTCGTGTTAAATTACACAACAATGGTCTTGTTGTCATACATGCATTCAGTCATTCATTCATTTTTGTGTTAAATTAAATTTTTAAGGTCTCATTGTTGGCTTTTTGAATAGCTCTCAGACTCAATGTAGGAAAATTTAAACTAAGCCAAGGCAGGAGGCCATTATTTTTTTTTTTTGGAAATTTTAATCTTTTCAGTTTAATTTTCGTTAAGACTGCGTTATGATTTTGGCCTTGTACATTAAGTCTTGTTTTTGGTCTTCAAATTTTAATAGCATTTTGGGCTCGATCTCAATACTGATTTTGTTCATCACTAATAATGTTGTTAAGCTTTGAAGTGGAACTTTCAGTAAATTTTAGATTTTTTTGGTTTTTTCGAAATTTTCAAGAGTTTGCGGCTTTTTCAAAATTTTTCGATTTTCTCAATATTCTTCGATTTTCTCTAGATTTTTCGACTTCAAAAATTTCTTAAAATTTTCCGACTTATTCAAAATGTTTAAATTTTCCCAAAGATTTTGGAATTCTTAAAAATTTTTCGATTTTGTGAAGATGTTTCGACTTTTTCAAAATTTTTCGATTTTCTCAAAATTTTTTGACTTTCTCAAAATTTTTCGAATTTTTAACTATTTTTCGACTTTCTCAAAATTTTTCGATTTTCCCAAGATTTTTCGACTCCTTCAAAAATTTCTCAAAATTTTCCGAATACTTCAAAATATTTCGATTTTCTAAAAATTTTTCGATTTGCTAAAGATTTTTCGACTTCAAAAATTTCTCAAAAATTTCCGAATTCTTCATAATATTTTGATTTTCCCAAAATTTTTCGAATTCTTAAAAATTTATTCGATTTTCTGAAGATTTTTTGACTTCTTCAAAATTTTTCGATTTTCTCAAAATTTTTCGACTTTCTCAAGTTTTTTCGAAATTTTAACTATTTTTCGACTTTCTCAAAATCTCAAGATTTTTCGACTCCTTCAAAAATTTCTCAAAATTTTCCGAATTCTTCAAAACATTTCAATTTATTCAAAATTCTTCGAATCCTTCAAAATTTTCCGATTTTCTGAAGATTTTTCGACTTTTTCAAAATTTTTCGGTTTTCTCAAAATTTTTCGATTTTCTCAACATTTTTCGATTTGCTCAACATTTTTCGACTTTCTCAAAATTTTTCGACTCCTTCAAAAATTTCTCAAAATCTTCCGAATACTTCAAAATATTTCGATTTTCTAAAAATTTTTCGATTTGCTGAAGATTTTTTGACTTCGAAAATTTCTCAAAATTTTCCGAATTCTTCATAATATTTCGATTTTCCCAAAATTTTTCGAATCCTTCAAAATTTTCCGATTTTCTGAAGATTTTTCGACTTTTTCAAAATTTTTCGGTTTTCTCAAAATTTTTCGATTTTCTCAACATTTTTCGATTTTCTCAATATTTTTCGATATTCTCAACATTTTTCGACTTTCTCAAAATTTTTCGACTCCTTCAAAAATTTCTCAAAATTTTCCGAATTCTTCAAAATATTTCGATGTTCTGAAAATTTTTCGATTTTCTGAAGATTTTTCAACTTCAAAAGTTTCTCAAAATTTTCCGAATTCTTCAAAATATTTCGATTTTGCCAAAGTTTTTCGAATTCTTAGAAATTTTTTCGATTTTCTAAAGATTTTTTGACTTTTTCTAAATTTTTCGATTTTCTCAAAATTTTTCGAATTCTTAACAGAAAGCTTGTACCTGTAGATAAGAACTTTTATTGCACTTATATTCACTCAATAACTTTTAATACACCTGCATAGTATGCAATAAAATAAACTCCACACATATTAAAAATAAAATGTAGAAGGAAGGTACATAACATAATCAGCTTATAGGTTATTGTTAAGCTATCGATATTGATTGATTCGTACGTTATAATATCGTTGACTATAACTGCATGCTCAAGGAAGTAATGTTCAACCCTTTTTGCAGCAACGCACCCTTCACTTAAGTCTTCGAGCATTTAAGTTTTCAGCTTGTCTGCTATACCATGTTATATATACGAGTACTTTTTGTATCTTATCATACCTGTGTGCTGTCAACAGCTGCCACTTGATGAACCAACAACAGGCAACACCAGTCCAACCAAGCAAACAAACAATGTGGACTTTTCAATAATCCTCCCCAAAAAGTTCACTTCAATTTTGTTCGATTTTTTTTCTTTTCCAATTCTTTTCTTTAAGATATCCAATTCGACAAATAATCCTATTTCAAGGGTCAATGACGCGGAGTTTATTATAAAATTTTATTTGATATATCCCACACGTATGTAGATGTTTGTATGTTGTATATTGTTGCTTGCCTGTATTGAAGGTATCACAATGTGAATGCGTGTACTCGGCGTATGTATATGTGAAAATATGTGTTGGCATTGTTAGTTGCAATAGCATGCTGCTACTCAAAGTCCGCAACAATTTTTTTACAGAAATACCCCTGGTTAAAGTCAGAATTTTTGTCAGAAATTGGATGTAGTTCTTTTGAAAAGAAATCAAACTGTTTTCTTTTTTAAATTTCTAAAAAATTGTCACTTTTTTGATAAAGTTGGGCATAAACTCAAATCAATGATTTTGTTGCCGTCAAGTTCATGAGACAAAAGACCAGCTGTAGAAAGTCTCGCAGAAAACAACCAAATCAAGTGACAACATTCAAACTGCAACTCTTTGATATCAAATTTCAATGCGAAAGAAACATTTGCCGGTTTGAGCGGAAACAAATTTAAATTAATCAAATAATTTGGTTTTAATGAAGGCATTCTGAGGACGGTGTTACTCGTCTAAGGGTTAACTCATTAATGCCCAGCGGTACCATATGGCACCCATTTTGCATAGAAACATTTTTTTTTTTCAAAAATATAGTTTGAGCCCAGGTCGATAACGCCTAAAAATTTCAGCCTTCTATTTATCGTGGTTCCCGTTGGGCATTGATGGGTTAATAAGATAGCTTGTGCTATTAAAAAAATTACTTTTTATGATATTGACATGGGATACCATCCATCAGCAAATAGCCTACTGTATATTGCATTCAACGCCAGAAAACCCTCTAACACAATATAAAATTTTGCTTGCATTATTACTACTATTAGCATTAGTAGAATTTCGTAGTAGAATTGGTTGTTGTTATTTTTCTTATATCTCTTTTTCCGAGTATGTGTTTATTCCACACTCACTTGTTCGCATAATTGAATTTTGTGGTGTACTTATCTGCAACCAAGTTTTATATAAACTGTCCCTTTAACTTTTAAAGAAAAGTTCATGGAAAATGTTGTCAGCAGGGGAGAGAATTAAGGGTTAATACCAGATAATTGTATTGCCAATAATGTGCCCAATAAATATACACTATATATGTATGTTGGTACATTTTGAGTGGCACGTACTTTCAACCCTTTCATGGTGTTTTCATTGTTGTTGCTTTTGCTGAAAGACATTTTTCTTAATATTGTTATTTAGTTGACTGCCCTCGAGACAAATGGTATAGGTTTTGTTAAGGTTTCACTTTATAGAAATCTTTTTTTGCGCACAAGTCCAGACACGTTTATTTGCATAGCTGGTCATGTAGGCGTTATTATTGTTTTCCAGCTTAATAAACTCTTTTTGATGTTTATTTTTTTTTTGGCTTTAAGAGTTAGTAGGTGTTTGACCCTGCGTTAAATAAGTTAGAATTTAAGGTTTGTGCTATGATTTGCAAAAATTTCTTTGTTATTTTAGCAAAAAGTGAGCTAATCCTTTAAGTCCGTCAAATAAAAAGTAAAATTAGTGCAGCCTTACCTACTTTTAAAAGTTTCAAACGCAAAAGCAAAGTGAAAGTTTTTGTGAATTTTTCCGTTAAGTTTATAATTTAACATTAACACCATAATGTTGAATTATTATTTAAAATTTGCATGCCAAAAAGTTTATTTAATGCTTAAATTACTCAGTTTTAGAATACTTCAAAGTTGAAACAAAAACAACCCAGTGTGCCAAACGGTTCATATCTCCGCTTTTTTATCCGTTTCGGATCATTTTTTGACTTAACAAATAAAGTTTTACAGGTAAAGAACCTAAGCGTATGTGAAAGAAATGTTTAAAACAAAATTTTCCTTTTAGGGATATTTTAGGGAAATTTTCTAAGTCCTTAAAAAGTAGTATAAAAAATAAAATTAATGTTCTAAAAACTATTTTCGCATGAAAAATTAAAATTCGCTTTTGGGAAATTTTTTGGAATTTTTTATTTTTTTTCCCAGTGTGCCAAACGGTTCATATCCCGCTTTTTTATCCGTTACGGATCAGTAACGGATTCTTAACTAATAAAAAAATTCCCAATAGTTTCCCAAAAGGATATTTTAATTTTTTATTCGAAAATAGTATTAAACACATTCATTTTATGTTTTATGTTACTTTCCATGGTCTTAGAAAATTTCCCTAAAATATTCTTTAATAACAAAAACTCCCAAAAATTTCCCCAAAAAGAATTTTAAATTTTCATTCAAAAATAGTTTTTAGCACATCGATTTTATGTTTTATACTACTTTTCAAGGTCTTATAAAATTTCCCTAAAATATCCCTAAAAAGGAAATTTTGTTTTAAGCATTTCTTTCACATGCACTTAGGTTCTTGACGTGTAAAACTTAATTTATTAAGTCAAAAAATGTCCCTATTTCATCTTTCACAATTACACTAGTTTACAAATTATTAAAATTTTTTTTCCCAGCGAATGCCGTTACTCATTTTATATGGAAAATGGGCTGCTGATTCCGAAAATCGAATTTTTTTTTTTTATTTCGTGTCGTTTTCGAGATATCGGTTATTTTCGGTTTTTGGACCAAAAAAAAAGATAGTTCCACTTAAATACAAATATCTCAAGAACCAATGTTTGTATTCAAACAAATAATATGTCATATTAAAGGTAATTAAATTACCTACAAATGATACTCACGTCACTTTTTGGCTGGTTTGTTAGTTTCGATGAAATAAATTTATTTCTGAAAAAAAGAGTATAATTTTCCGAAAAAAATACAAAAATGTCTAAATCAACTGCAGAATTTTACAAGAAAAAAAAATTTTAAAAATCATTTTGTATTTTTATATCATAATCTATAAATTTGTTAGGCAAATAAAATACTATTTAAGAAAATCGATGGAAAAATGCAAAAGTTGTATACAATTCATTGATAAGTTACCAAAATGTGTTTTTCCCTATTTTTCCGTTTTTTTGTAATAAACTGTTCGAAAATTTGAATCTTTTTGTAAAAGAAATTAGAAAATCCAAAAAATTCTTAAAGAAGGCATTAAAAGGAAATACCCGTGCCTCGCCGTTTTTCTCTAGCACGTCAGATTTTTTTTTAATCGATTTTTGAAGTTTTTTAATCCACTGTACATGAAAAAACAGAAATAACGCATTCTTGTGTTAAATCGATGAATTTAACTATATGATCCTTACATCTGAGGTGTATCATGTCTTCAGCAAACTTATGCAGGATACTACGCGGAATATTTTTGTAGACAATTTTAACCCTCTCAAACCCCCACATGTAGGTCAAAATGACCTTCATGTGGGGGTCAAAATGACCCACATGTGAGGGTTTTAGAGGGTTAAAATTTTCAACAAAAATATTCCTCGCAGTATCCTGCATAAGTTTACTGAACACATAGTACACCTCAGATGTAAGGATCATATAGTTAAATTCATCGATTTAACACAAGAATGCGTTATTTCTGTTTTTTCATGTACAGTGGATTAAAAAACTTCAAAAATCGATTAAAAAAAAATCTGACGTGCTAGAGAAAAACGGCGAGGCACGGGTATTTCCTTTTAATGCCTTCTTTAAGAATTTTTTGGATTTTCTAATTTCTTTTACAAAAAGTTTCAAATTTTCGAACAGTTTATTACAAAAAAACGGAAAAATAGGGAAAAACGCATTTCGGTAACTTATCAATGAATTGTATACAACTTTTGCATTTTTCCATCGATTTTCTTAAATGATATCTTATTTTCTTCACAAATACATAGTCTATGATACAAAAAAAAAAAATATTATAAAAAAGTTATGTCTTCTTGTATAAATTTGAAGTTGAATTTGATTTTTTCTTAATTTTTTCGAAAAAAAAAATTTTTTTTTTAGAAATCAAATTATTTCACCGAAACTAACGAACCAAGCAAAAGGTGATGTGGATATCATTTGTAGGTAATATGACATATCATTTGTTTAAATACAAACATTGGTTTTTGAGATATTTGTATTTTAATGGAACTATCTTTTTTTTTTGGTCCAAAAACCGAAAATGACCGATATCTCGAAAACGACACGAAATAAAAAAAAAAAATGCAATTTTCGGAATCAGCAGCCCATTTTCCATATAAAATGAGTAACGGCATTCGCTGGGAATTTTGGCTGTAAACTAGTGTTATTATTCGCAACACTTTAATGCACATGAAAGTTATTGCTCAAGTAAAAACTTAATTTTTTCGGTGAAATTTAAGGGCAATTTATATTATACTTAAAAACTACTAAAAATATTGAAATTTATGAAGTCTTTCGCGCGACTGAATTAAATTTTGCCCATATTTGAGCGCTATAAAAGTTGTCTTGAAAATAAAAAGGCGTGCCATAGCACATAGGGGTGCCATATCAACAAGGGGTGCCACATCTCCCGAATTTATACTAGTCACAGCGATTTTCGGCTACAAAAAAATATCGTTTTAATTGTTTTGGTTGTTGTTCGTAAAAAGGTAAATTTTTTCCATTAAATTAATTTAGTTTGTGCTTTAATATTCTAATTCAATAAGCTAAAGCCTATCAGCCGATTGCATCACTGACCCAATTCAGCGTACGCATTTACATGTCATATAAAAATTTTTCAATCACAAAATGCCAACAACACTACCAAACAATAGATAACCGCAAGCACACAACCAAAAAGCGTTTACATAAACACATATACATGTGTATGTATGCATATGTGCATTGGTCAACACGGTATGTGTTTGTAAGCCTATGCGTATAACCACTTGCAATGCCCACACACATTTTCGCCTATAGCGGTACGCTACGCACAACAAAACGTTGGGTCCATTGTAATTTTGCCTACAATCAGAGGGAATTTGACTTTACAAAGCAGCAACAACAACACTTTTTTTTGTTGCATTCACAGTTTTAAGGGTAGACTGCCTGTCTGTCAGTGAGCCTATTTTGCCTACTGAACCTGTAGGTCATTGAACGCCAACAGAGATAATGAAAACTAGATGCATATTTGTAGCCGCAGTCTCTGGTTGCGTGGTGGTTTCGACGCACATAAGAGTATGGAGATAATCACGCTGCAGTTGCCTTCTATCCTGGCTGATTTTTATATTTACTTTAAATCTTGCTTCCTCGAAACAAATGGGAATATACATACATGGTTTTGTACTAAGGAAAAGAAAAATTCTAGAAGAGCGCTGAAACTTGTACAATAATTTATTTAAAGAGAGCTCTTAAATGAAACCGAATGACTGCCCTTGATAGATCTTTCTTCGGGGGGTATAAGCTGTCCATTTTCATACATTGGCATTCGGCACAAGTCGTTCCACCAGAGAGCCAACTGTCAGCACTAAAAAAATAACAAAACAGATAAAATCCTTCTAAGTAGCGAGCACTTAAAAATATGTCCCCAAAATGTTGAGAGAATGCAATTGAAAATATGTGCTTACAATCGATTGCAATTATCAACAGCGTTGTCATATTGAAATAGCTCAATTCAGTACTAATCCACTTTGATTTCATGCATTTGTGTTAGAGTTGATGCGTATTGAAATAAGTATTATACACAAGTAAATTTGAATTAAGACTGCTGATGCTGTTTAGCGCCATCGTCTGTCTACTCTACTAGATACACGCATTAAAAAAAAAATACCCGAAGTGTGGCTTTTGACCAACCCTGATCAAAAAAAAAAAGGTGACCTAACATTGTTGTTGAAAGCATTCAGAGTGCTCACGCTGTTATGAGTCAGTGAAAAAATAAAAATATAAAGTTGAGCGGGAATTTTTTTTTTCAAAATCTAATAAATTTAAAAATTTCCTCTTCAAGAAATGTTTTGGGAAATTTTTCAAAATGCGCAAAATTTAATTTAACATGAAGTAGCCTAAAGAAAATTAGTTTTAAAGCATTTAGAAATGCTTTTTATGAAATTTCCCATAAGGGAAATTTTTAGAAGTCTTTGATTTTGATGTTGTAATTCGCGATATCACTAGAGTCAGTTAGAAAATAAAAATATAAAGCTGAGCGAGACATATTTTTTTTCAAAATCAAATACATTTGAAAATTTCCTCATCGGGAATTTTTTTGCGAAATTTTTAAAAATGCATAAAATTAAATTTTACAAAAAGTAGGCTAAACAAATTAGTTTAAAAATGCTTTTTATAAAATTTCCCATAAGGGAAATTCTTATGAATCACTTTTTTTGATGTAGAATTTTGTGATATTGTAAGTAAATTGTGAATTTTGTAATTTTTTGTTTGTTTCAAAGCATTGTCATACTTTTTCATACATATTTATTTTTAATATTCAAAGTAAGATGCTTAAAAAAAATTTAAGCAACGCTTTCTGAAATATTCACTAGAATTCATGCATAACTCTGCAGGAAAAAACGCAAATACTATGCCACTTAAGCTGTCACACACAAATACTATGTACGCTGACTTTATTTCAAATTTTATTTTTCTCAATAAACCAAAGTTGATCCCACAATATTACATACAAAAAAGCAACTTGGAGAAGATCATAAATTTTTCAACATAATTTATGATATAAAAAGTCACACTAAGCAACAGAAATCAATCAATTATGAGCACAAAAAATGAAGCATACATTGTTCATAGAAAAGAAAATACACTGACACACACACACACATACATATAAGTATATGCATTTTGAACTAAAGGAGAACAATAGAAATACCATTAAATTTATCGCAAAAACAAATCACTAACAAAAGAGCAACAGCAACAAAAGTAGCAGCAGCAACAGCAAAAGAGCAAAAAAGAAAGAAATAATAAATAGAAAAATCATTAATTTTTGCGTGTGCTTTTTTTTGTCAATAATTTATTGTTATTTGGTGAAGTTGTTGCTTTTGTTGTAGCATAAAATATACATTTGAGTGGCCGGAAAGTAGGCAACACATTTTTTTTTGACTTTCTTAACATTGTATTTATTTTACACAATGTTGAACAATAGATAATATTGTTCATTGACGTTAATCTAAATAAATGGAAGAACGTTAAATTGGCAGCTGATAGCTTTAACGTTGCATATTTTTAGGCGCTTTTAGTGTTTAGTAGACAAAAGTCAACACTTATGTATGAAAAATTTTTCCATACAGCAGCTAAAAGTATCCAGCAATTATAAATATTTTAAACTAATTAAATTCAAAAACCATAAATTCACTATGGCCTTTTCATAAAAGTAATTACACCAATATCCGTTCAGTTCATTACAGTAATGAAACCGAAAAAGTGGGGGCTTGCACTCAACTGCCTATAAGCATGCCAAATAGTTGCTATAACTTATTATTTAAAATATGCAGTCATTAAAAACCAATATTTGCAAATTTTCTATTAATTAAATACCATTTGCCCCTACTCCACGTGACGGCAGCCACTATTAAATGATAATTATTTTTGGTTTAATTGCAGTACGCCATATTTTTAGGCGCAAAAAACATAAACGCAACTGTCATATGTCGTTCTATGAAACAATAAATCAACATTTTTGTTATTTTGTTCATTTACCTGAGCAAAAAAACAAAGTTGTTAAATACTATGGCCAATTAACGCTTGACTAGTTTTGGTGAAAAATTCACGTTTAATGAACTTAAAGGCAACACTTAAGTGGGCGTTGGCAGAGGTGTGTCCTATAGAAATTGCCAATACACGTATTAAATTGCAGCACACGCATTGCGATATTAGCGTTAATTTATACCTGCGCGCTAAATTAATGCGTTCTACAATTAGTGGTCATAATTTTAGGTCTTGCTGTTCGCTCCGTAGAAGCACGTAATTGGCTAATTAAGTGCGCGTCACTTAATTCATAGAAATTATTGCGGTTAATGCATTCATGGCGCGTTATGATCAATGGGGAAATATGGCAAAAACAAAAAAAAAAAAAAAAACAAATTTCGGTGGCATAATAAATAACTTATTAATAGGTTTATTAAACGCCATTTAGAATGTGGTCTTATGGTTGATTTATGCTGATTTTTTTTCTTTTAACTAGTAACCTCTTTTCCGCTAATGCACCTTTAAGATTTTGCACAGTAGTCTCAGATGTATATACGGAAAGATGTGTGTTATTAAAATAGACATCTCTAAATGCTTAAAAACTAATTTTTTTTCAATCAATATTATCTTAGGTTAAATTTGGCGCCATTTTGAAAATTTCCCAAAAAATTTCCCGAAAAGGAAATTTTTAAATTTTGAAGATTTAACTAAAAAAAAATTTTTTCAGTTTTGGGGCTAACTGTGACAGTTTTGCAAAAACTTTAAATACTCAAAAATTTCCTATTTTTACCAGCAATAATTTTGAAGACACTCAGACTGCTTGAAAAAAAAAACTTAACATTTTGTGCTGCTAACAACTACCCACACTTTAAAACTAACTTTTATGCATACATTTAAGCATTTATGCACATTTTTATCCCTCTGCCATTTGCAAATTCTCATATAAGTATATTTTATATGTATGCATAGAATTTTTTGCGCATCCTTTAAGTGTAGCCAATGCCAATGCCATAGGAATGCAACCAAGGGAATTTCAACATATGTGCGTAGCTTGCAAGTTTTCATTGCTGAAAAAAATATATTCGCAGTTTTTGTTTCTTTGGCAGCAAGTTGATGCTTAGTTTGGCGCAATTGTCAAAAGCATATTTGTGGCTTGAAAAGGTTGGCCGGGGTTATTGCTTTGAATGATGGCAGTATCACAAAAAGTTATTCTCAAACGCAGTTTTTCAGCACTATGCATTTGTTTTGACAAGTAAATTATAATAATATTGCAAACACATGTTTAAAATTTAATTTTTCCAAAAATTTCACACTTTATATTGAAGCATAGAAGTTACCACAGAAAAAAACAAAAATTTCCCTTAAGGGAAATTTTGAGGGAAATTTTTTTTAATGCTTGAAATTTTAATTTTATAAATCAAAATAATAAAAAAACCAAATTTTTCAGCATTTTAAAAATATTTCCAAAATTTCCCAAAAGTGAAATTTCAAACGTCAAATCAAAATTTATTTTCTTTATAACAGCAAGAGAAATTTTCGTATTTTTTAGATAAAATTTATATATTTAAGATTTTTTGCAATATAATAAGAATTTTTCGTTGTGCTTGTCCAATCCTTTCACATTAAAACTTCGCCACTGCGCAGCTGATGTCATCCAAGAAACTCTACAAGTTTCACTTACCCCAAGCATTCAATATAAAAATATCAAAAATGAGAAAAAACAAAAAAATTCTAACGATGCCATCATCATCATTGAAAATACTTGGAATATATTTGAGAATATGTGCAACTGTTACCAAAACTTGTGCATTATTTTACGAATACACATAGAGCGAAAGCAAAATATCCTTTGCAAAAAACTAACCTTCTATGAATAATTGAATAGCTTTTCGGTAAAAAGGGTATATGACTGCTTTTAAAGAAAAAAAGGGGAAGATACTTACGTATACGAATTTTATAACATTTTGTATAGCATGTTAGATTTCGTTGCTTACGTTTTGCATTGCCATATTTACTTTTTTTGCTATAGTCTATTTGGAGTTTTTTGAAATAAAAAATAAAAATAAATATTGCATATATTTTGGAGGCTATGCATACATACATAGAGCATAAAAGTACGCAAATACTTAGAATGTTTTCAAAGAAAACGAAACAAAATGTCTTAAATTTTCAGCACTTATAAAATATTTGTAATACAGTGTTAATTTGCATAGTACAGTGCAAAAAATTGTCTGCCATTTTGCTTTGATGCTGCCATAGACGATCAGAATAAGTAGGCGAATATGAAATTTATTAAAATTGCATATAAACAAAAACAGTTTCTTCTGCTGTTAAAATTTAAAGTTGACATTTGTGACTTTTAAAGTGATAAATCTTCAAAATATGCAATACAAAATTTTATATTATGATATTTTAGTCTATAAATTGTCGGTTTTAAAAAATTTGATATCTGAATTGTATGCAATGAAATCAAAAAACAATGCCCAATTCTTTGAAATATCTTATTTAAATTATCACATTAGTTTGTAACTTAAATTTAAGCACACTCTTTAACTAATATTTACTTTATTGGTCAACACTTTAACTTGCCCTGTAAACAAACCAAGACTGATCTGCCTTATCGTGTGCAGCACCTTTCGAGCTAGCTGGTTGTGATATTAGATTCAGCGAGTAAAATCTCAAAAATGCTTTGTATTCACATTGTGTCTGATCGTTGCTTTCAACCAACCGCTAAGTTTTATAATTAATTTGGCTGATTTCTCAAAAAATGCCATTCTTTTTGAATTTTTTCATATACAAATATGCATTGTTTTAGTATTCAACTGCTCACACCTAAATGTATGCAATGCATAGCGTTATTTTTTGTTAACATTCAACCGCATACCTAATTCAACCACACATCGCAAATTTTTTAGTATTGCAGTGACAGCAATTGACCAAAATTTTTGGTAAACCACAATATGATGTGCGTATCTTGCAAATAAAGCCTAAAAATATGCTACAAAAGCTTATATGCCTAAAGCTTTGCAAAATCATTTCGAAATCAATTAATTCATTTATGAAATTTGGGTTTTGTGAAAAATATCAAATAAAGTTTTATTTAGGTAATTTTTATATTTGCGGTTATATGAATATTGCCCATATATAAATAAGAGCTAAAAATAAAATAAAACTGGGAGCAAAATATCTCGCCTTTTCATTTAGAACAGCGTTCATGTTGATATTGACATAATCACAACGCAGTTTCTATTTTTTATTATTTTTCGCTAAGGGTTACTCTTCCACCAATTTTCATCAAGACTACCTTTTTTATTTTACAACTACTTTTGCTAAAATGTATGCATTTAGCTAATTCTAATTGTTATGCCACTACAGCTGCATTAAAATACGCGCCTAAAGGTATGCACATACAATTTATTAGCATACGCAAAATATTTTAAACCAATTTTATAGAATTTTCTAATTTTGCATAAACATAAATTCATTTAAATCAACATTCCCGATGGGCGTATGCAAAATTGACAATTTTGCACATAATTTAGCTGGAATCAAATATTGGCTAGGATAATAGTTTAACAGTTGTGGTTGCTAGCATATTGCATACTTTGGGGTGTTGGGCAAAAATTGTGCGCAAATGATTATTGAATGTGTTTTTTTGTCATTAGCTTTACATGTTACACCCGTTGAACAGAATTTCCAACAGTGCCAAATAAAATAAAGTTTCACAAAGAACGACATTAAATAGTATAAACTTAAAGCTTTACTTGGGAGAAAAAATTTTATTGCATATTTTTTTGGATATTTTTGTCTTGATTCTATTTCATATTTGTGTCTCCGATATAGTTTTCTTTTATATACACTACATTGTACATAGTATAGGTAAACACATATGTATATAGTACATAAAAATATATTTACTCAAATTTTCTTTAGTCGCTGCGCTGCGGTTTGTATACTTCAGTTGCAGTTGAATTTGATTTGGCCATCAAGGTAACCTAAATGGCGGTTTGCCAAATGCTTGTTGCAGCAATATGTAACTGAATTTAGATTTAATTTGATAAAAAAAACACAAGTAAACTAGAAACTCAATCTTTTTTTCGTCATCAAAGCTTAAATAAATAATTTTAATAAAACTGGAAAACTTACATTATCGATTCCATAGAAAAGCCTAAATTTGGTAAATCAAACATAGCAAAAGAAATCTAAAAGCTCTCAAAATAAATTAAGGAACATAAAGAAATCAACAGCGTAAAGTAAAATTCCATCGCGATCTTAGCAAAGACACAAACCACATGACTTAACAGATCGTTATCAGAACATTAACAGAGCACTGTTACAATGACGCTAGATGTGATTTCGAGTGAAATGGGTGGAATGTACTTGGTTTAATCCGTTCACAATCATAAATGAGTGACCAGCACCCAGTTCATTCTACCGGGTTTTTGGTGTAAAAAGTACTTATTTGTTAGAATGAAAATCATATCTTAGAAAAAAAAACTGCACAAAGCTGATATGTCGTTTTGAACGATGTTCTATGTTCAATGGAATGCATTTGGTTTCATCCATGCACAATCAGAAATAAGTGACCAGTGATCAAATGACTATGATGGGTTTTTTCAACTACTTATATAAATCTCAATGTTCAAAAGACAGGTTCTAAAGTTTAAAAAAAATATTCTTTGATAGTGTTAGATATAGTTTAAAATGATGTTATACTATTAATATGTATGTGCTATTAATTTCACCCAGATTGATACGTTCAGTCTGATAATATTGAAAAATCGATCCATTTCGCTCGAAATCTCCTCTAGCGTCATTTTAAAAGTGTCTGTTAATGTTCTGTTAACGCTCTGTTAAGTCATGTGATTTGTGTCTATGCTAAGAGCGCGATAGTGTTTAACTTCACGCTCTTAAAGAAATATCCGAAAAATTATCTTATTCTTCTTATTTTTTTATTTTCTTTCAATTTTCCATAGTAAATTGCATTATTTACAAAAAAAATCCACGGTAAAGGCACTTCATAAGTTCAAGACTACAATTCTTAATTTTTTCCTATTTAAGGTGTTGTACTTATGTTTGCAGCTAAACTAATTTCTGTGCCTCAGATATAGAAATGGCAATTTATGCCACGGTAAAGACATAACATAAATAAACTATAAAAATACATTATTAATATAGAAATAAGCTATAAAAAGTAAGCACATAAAATACAAGCAACCATTTCTTGTATGTAGCACTTGACAATGTCCAATAGTCAATGTTACTCAATAAGTAACACCTGCATTTAATGGCGACACCATAAGTCTTTCCATGGATTAAACATGCAACTTATATGCTGACTATCCTAATACAAGTACATACATACAAACATACATGTATATTAGGGTGGGCCAAATTGTATGGACGAAATTTTATCGACCTCGGCTACCCTCCTATGTGAAAGTTCATTCAATTCTGTGAATATTTGCCCAAGGAACTATACCTCTGCGTTCAACTTTAGTTCGGCGCATTTTTGATCGAAAATTTTTCCTTTTAGTAATTCTTTTTTTATTTTCATACTAAATTTTAAAAATTTTTATAAAGATAAAAGTAATGTCATTATATGATTTGGCTGGGATTCTATCAGTAATCAATTAAATTAGGTTTTGTTTACACGAAAACTTTACTTGATAGTGTGGAATTGATGCTGTATATTTGAAAAAGTGATATGGGTCAAATAGCCAATTATTATGACCGACTTTCAAAATAAACGATTCATATTTTTGGATCAATTTTTTCAAACAAATCACCAACCTAGGCTTTAATTTCATTCAATTCTATGAATATTTGTCCAAGGAACCATACCTCTACGTTCAACTTTAGTTCGGCGCATTTTCAATTGAAAATTTTACCTTGCGTTTAATATTTATTTTTATGCTTAATTTTCAAAATTCTTATAGAGACAAAAGTAATATCATAATATGTTTTTGCTGGTATTCTTTCAGTAATCAGTAAAATTAGGTTCTGTTCTTACGAAAAGTTTACTTGATAGTGTGGAATTGATTACGTTTATTTCAAAAAATTATATCGGTCAAATAACCGATTTCAAAATAAACGAGTCATATTTTTACATGGATTTTTGGTATATTGTTCGGTAAAATTAAAAATTAATTAATTATTTTCCTTAAAAACTGCCACTAGATGTTGCCCTGGAAAAAAATAAGTTTTAGATTCGGCATCTTAGCATCCAAAAATACATGGGTTGGTGTTTCGATTGAAAAATCCATGTAAAAATATGACCCGTTTATTTTGAAAACGGTTATTTGACCGATATAATTTTTTGAAATAAACGTAATCAATTCCACACTATCAAGTAAACTTTTCGTAAAAACAGAACTCAATTTTATTGATTACTGACAGAATACCAGCCAAAACATATTATGATATTACTTTTGTCTCTATAAGAATTTTGAAAATTAAGCATAAAAATAAATATTAAACGCAAGGTAAAATTTTCAATTGAAAATGCTCCGAACTAAAGATGAACGTAGAGGTATGGTTCCCTTGGCAAATATTTATAGAATTGAATGAACTTTCAGCCTAGGTTGGTGTTTTGTTTGAAAAAATTCATCCAAAAATATGAATTGTTTATTTTGAAAGTCGGTCATAATAATCGGCTATTTGACCCATATCACTTTTTTAAATATATAGCATCAATTCTACACCACCAAGTAAACTTTTTATGTAAACAAAACCTAATTTAATTGATAACTGACAGAATACCAGCCAAATCATATAATGACATTACTTTTGTCTTTATAAAAATTTTTAAAATTTAGTATGAAAATAAAAAAATATTATTAAAAGGTAAAATTTTCGATCAAAAATGCGCCGAACTAAAGTTGAACGCGGAGGTATAGTTCCTTGGAATAATTTTCATAGAATTGAATGAACTTTCACATAGGGGGGTAGCCGAGATCAGTTTTCAAATCGGCCCACCCTAATGTATATGTATGAGTGTATTTGTAATGTTGCAAAGCCAATACAGCATAGTATATTCGCTGACGCATCAAATAGCATAAACAGTGTCATAAGTTACACATAGAAAATTATTTGTTTGAAAGAAATACATTTGTTTATGTTTAAAACTTAGATCTATTGAATCACTGATTGACTCAAATCTATTCTATTTGGTAAAATAGTAGCTAACAAATATATGTATGTAATTTATATGTCATATAAAAACAATTCTCTCCATGTATAACAGAAATTATACGGTAAATGTCTGTTTTGATCTTGTATAGATTACGTTTAACGTCGCCAATTTATTGTTGCGAAATTTGTGGTTTAAATTATCGTCATCTCGTTATCGTTTTTGACCTCTGGAGTGTAAAGCAATTAAAATCACAATATATTGAAATCTCAAAATAATACACTTTTCATTTATTCAGTTTATCTTCGGTGCCGGCTGTACAGTTATTAATTATATTTACGTACTCATTTGGAATATATTGTTCTTTTATAAGATGTGGTTTTTCTTCAATGTTAATTGATGTTAAAACTATGTTGGTGGATATTTTCTTTCATGGTAATTTTATACAAGCCAAACATAAAATTGTGGACCCTCACTGGCAAACAAAATAGTGCTAAGTTTCATCTATTCCTACGAAAGTCAGTATGAAAGAGTTTCTAATGTTGCTGGTAACGAATCTGAAGTCCATTTTTCGAAAAATCAAATGACAGATGGTGCATCAAGCTACGTCTTCTTACTATAATAAAATTATAGGTGAGAATTGATCAATTCAGGTCAAAAAAAGTTCGACATATTTCGTGCTAATCATTCATTTCAGAAAATAGTTATGTGATTTTCAATGGGAGCTTGCAATGTAAGTGATTATATATTGAAATAATGTGTTGCATACTTTTAGGATTAAAGAATTTAAGGTTATTTTTCATAGTAGGTGGTTTTGTCCATTGACGCATCACGAACATTTTAGGAGTTATTCAAAAAGCATGCAAAAATTTCATTTCATATTTGATGCCATTTGCAAAAATTATGGCACAATTCAGATTAATAGAGTTTGCCTTGTGGCTGAAATTTGACTTTTTTGATTTGGCTTTAAAAATACCAACAATTTGTTAACTTAAGGAAACAAATTTTCCATGTCTGTGCATTTCTTTTTTAGGGGCGTGGCACCACTTACTTAAAAACAGTGGTCATACTATCGTTTCATAGTGCTGACCCTATCTCCACACCAAATATGATATAAATCGATGCAGCTGCTTAGCCATGATATCGTTTTTTCATTTTATGGGCGTGGCACCACCCATTTAAAAACATAATGGTCATATTATCGTTAATTTGTGTTAAGCCTATCTTAGCACTAAATTTCATAAAAGTCGTTGCAGTGGTTAAGCAGTGAGAGCGGTTTTTTCCATTAAAGGGCGTGGTACCGCCTACTTAGAAAAAAAAAAAAAATCATATGAACTGCTTCTCCTTCAACTTGTCAAAAAAAAAAAAAATAAAAAAAAGCGAATATGATGAGATTTAGGCATAAAAACAGTGACTGTAGCGACTTCCTTTGCTTATTTATATGCGCATTTCCCAGGTGACGAACGTGACCGTCGTACACATTTAAAGTCCAAAACAAGTAAAACATATTTATATTTTAGTTTTTACTTTACATTATAGCTCCTAGGTAGCACTATCATTAGTGCCAACATTAATAGCAAGCGAAGGCCTGGTTTTAAGATACTCAAATAAAAAAAACCCAGAACGAACGTGACAAAAATGGATGTAGCTTTCGTGCCTATTCAAAGGATGTCAGAATTCAGCGAAACAAGTCAGAATTTTTTAATGCGTCTAACCTTAGAATTTTATGCAATAATGTTACTTTATAATATAATGTGTTCGATTCATATATCTTCTGTACATTTCTTTATTTTGATCATAATCTTAATCGATACGTGACAATACGAACGTGACATTTTTTCCACCATACAAATTTTAAATTGAAATTCTTTCAAAAAAAAAAAAAAAAAAACAGGATTTCCCAGTAAATGTTGGATCACCTTATCTTGTTAAGTTGACGTGGCTTCACCATTTTTTCCAAAGGATGTCATTTGTCCCTATCCATTTTACAAGTCTACCGAATCTCGCACATTATGAATTTCTTTTTTTCGAGGCTGGCATCGCCCATTTTCCCAGGGAACATTATTTGTCTTGGCGCTCTTTATACATGGGTCAAATCTCATTCATGGAACTTTCATTAAATATCTTTAAACATCTTACAGCATCCACTTACATCTAAACTTCATCAAACGCTATTTGTTATAGTTACCCTATAATGTCGCTTAAGCTCGTAAATATGAATATCATAGGTGTGCGTGCGAGTGTGCTTTAGTATTTGTTCTAACACCATTCACTACTTCTGCCATGACCATAAAGCAGATGTTTGTCGTCACGTGACATCACATAATGACAGCTGTATGACATCATGTAAGCTACACGAATACTATTACACTCGTAGATTGAAACATAAATTTTATGCTTTTGCTTTGACGACAGAGTGTGGAAAATAGAGAACTGGAAACGATACATAAACTACCTATAGTTATCGATTGTTTGTATGTGTGATGCTACATGGTACTATTACACTGATGTCGATACGAATGCAGTATAGCATCATGTTGTTAATTTTTGCAATGATGCTGAGGATGATGATGATGATGATGATGACTAGAACAATATTTGACAAATTGATCTTGTGATAGCATTCATATAGTCAAAGCCAAAAAGCACAGTGAACGATAATATAAAAAAATTAAGACTTTTCAGTTGGCTTTGCTATTTTTTTGTAGTTTTGAGTCCTCAAACTCGCAAAAATGTTCTTGTTTTTAGGAAATTTGGATTGCAAGTGAGTCAAATAGTTCTTTAGAAAAATTTTTTCAGAAAACCAAATCAAAATAGGTCTGTTTTGGGCTAATAGGTTCCTCTAACGGTATACAATAGTGTTCTTAAGTTTCTAAATCACTTGACACAAACCACAGCATATTCATGCTGCTTCAAATAATGAAAACATTATCAACTTTTTCTTATTTCGTTCACTGTATCTATGTAGCATCTACCTCGATTTGTTCGCTGTATTGGTGTCACAATATTTTGTCATTTTATTTGCCTATCACGATATCCACTCCATTGACTGCTATTTTCACACACACATACACACATTTTGGGATTTTTTTCTTGCCTTTTTCACACACCAACTAACACCACTCACATTTTCTTACACTTCCATGTCAAATTGTTTGACAAAATATTTTGACTTTGTTGCGCCTGTTGTTATGCTACACATTTTTGTTTACTCTTTCTGGCATTACACGTTGTATACGCAATCATTATTGTTGTTGCTGTAGTTTTAGTTGTTTACTGTTGCTTTGCCTTTATTATTGTTGATTATGTTGTTTGCTACTGTGTGTGTATGTTATCCTTGTTATGCTGTCAATTGCTGTAGTTGTTGTTGACGACCACGTTCATGATGAAATCTGTAGTTTGTCCTGCAGTTGATTTTCATGTAAATAATCCTTGATCCTTTTTTTTCGTTTGTTTGGTTGTTGTTTGTTTGCTTATTCGTCTGCTTATTTGTCTGGTGCAGATTATGACATGTTTTTCTGTTGCTGCCAACATCATCTGATGAATCAGTAGCCAACATATTACTGTGTCTGCCTTAGCGTTTTGTCTGCAATTTAATTTTGTAGCGAAAAAAAAACTCAATGGAGTTTGGTGCTTATTTTGTTGCTGGTGAAAGAAGATTAAATATTTATTTTTCAAAGCCCGGCAATTAGCAACACAGTGTGCATAAAGCTCGTTGCTGCTGTTTCAAAAATTGTCTTTATTATATTATTTTTGGTACTAAGAAATCAAACATTTCTTAATCTCAACAGCACTAAAATACAACAAAAAACTCTAAATATATCATCCAGGTATAGTTAAATTCTTTTTGATTGTTCTAAACAAACTTTTTGGTAAAAGAAACCTATAGCGGTTACGCGCAACTCGTTTTGTTTTGTACGAACAATTTCGTCATATATGGGAGCTTGTTTGTTTTCGCTCAAATTGCGAGCATTAGACGATATCTTAAGTCATTTTAATTAGTATTAGGAGCTTAAAAAGCATGTAAACTTCTAAATTTATCTTATTTTAATAAGAACTAGAATCGCCCAGTGGTGAAAATTCGATCACAAATGTATTAAATAATTTTGGTACTTTTTGGACACTTTTAGTACTTTTTTTTTGCTATTTGGTACAAAATAGAGAAGCTCATTTATCGTCCTTGGTATAATTTAAGCAACATTAAAACAAAACAAAAAATATGAAACCAGTGCTACACTTTTTGTCTTTCTCTTTGTGTTTTATCCTATTTTCAGCTCTGTGTGACCTTTAGTTCAAAAAACTTTTATATAATTTTACCTGTCTGTCTTAAAGTCAAAATATTAACATTATTTCAACTTTGTGCACATCTACACATAAATACCTTTCTAATAGTGTATAATTTAAAGTCGTACTCCGTTTCTAACATAGTAAACAAAGATGGACAAGTTTTTGTCTTGCGTTTTAATGTATGTATAGATTATTATTTTATTTCATATTATTTTTATTTTTGCGTCACTGTGCATACCCAACTTATTTTTAAATATTACCCACTACGCTTTTGTTGCTATTTAAAATGCTTCGTTTGTGTGCAATTTTTAACACCACGTATTGTTACGTTATAAATGCGTTACGTTATGTTACGTTACTAAATTGCTTTCTTATAGCGTAACTATGTAGTTACCATTGTTGCCGTGTGCTTAATAGTGAAAATTAATTAATTTTAATGCAAACATTTGTTCTTTCCATTGTTGTCATACGTAGTACATGTCGTTTATCAAATAAACGTGCATAACTTTTTGACTGATTGGCATAGCAATGTGTGGCACATGTCTCAGGTTGGGTAGGAATACACTGAAAGAATAAGCAGTGTACACGTTACACATAGAAAATCTTTAGAAAATGCATTTAACTGATGCAAGAAATTATTGTATATTGCATTAGTTGATACGAGATCTCGGCAATTGAAATTGTTACTACTTAGATCCAATCACTTCTAAGTCTTTATCATAATCTTCTTTTGTTCTTTTACTTAATGCACTGTAATCAAATCAATATTGAACTGCAACTCATATGGCATCTAGTATTAATGACTGAAATTAGCGGCCTGCACAAGATGTCTTGTTTGAGTTTCAAGAGATTTCGTTTCACGATACGTTTTGTCTTGTAGCCGCTTTTTATTTATCCAATACTTCAGTTCAAACACAAGTACTGCATAGACATGTCTTGTTTGATTTGCTTCAGCTTAGTTCAGTAGTTGTAGTTTTTCTACTCACACGTTTTACACTGACCTGAATTATTTGTTTGTATAAAATGCAATGCACTGAATTCTTTGTTAGAATCAAGTTTTTTCTTGTACAGATAAGACAAAACTGAGTACCTTAGTGTCAAAAGGAAATCTTGAATTTTTTACATCAAACACTGCGGTTGAGTACAAAATTAGCGAGTAAAAAATGTACACTGTATTTCAAGATGTCTTGTATAGTAGGCCGGGTTGGTGTCCATACCAAAAAAAAAAAGTGGGAAATCGAGGGTATCAAGGAACATTTTTTTTTTACCAATCTAGAAACACCCAAAATGGTAATTTTTCAATAACTTCATCGGATGATTTGCGATGTTAAAAAATTATAAATCGTTGTTAAGGGCTAAATAAGGCCTAAATGGTCCAAAAAAAAAAAAATTTTTATTTCTAGATACTCTCAAGGTAGCTTTCAAACAGGGTGCAGTTTTTCCAGTATTTATTTTATCGTCCTGGCCTGTTCTCTAAACCCTTAGTTGAAATCTTTTGATAAAATCTTGAAACTGCTTTACCTCTCTTTCAGCTTCACGATAAGGTGTTGTATTCGTTTGCAGTTGGTTGGTCTAGCATTTACAGCCATTCTCGTTGTTTCTTTTCACCATATGCGATCTTGTGGTTTGTGCAGTTGCTTTGATATGACACAGGGTGCTTTAAAGTTAATTTTTGGCGTAAAAATTATTCCTTTTGATTATTTTTCCCACATTATTTTGCGCTTATTCCGCAATATTATTTAAAACAACGCTATTTTACATTTTTAGTCAGTTTTGTAGTTTTCTGAACATAAGAGAAATTTGAACTGCTTTGGAGTTTTTTAATATTTCTTAATACTTTCAGATTTTTTTTTTCCTACAATAACTTCCGCAAAAAATGATAGACTCAGATTGGTGGGGTCACTTTCTCATTGTAAATGTTCGGATTTGGTGTTCATAAAAACCGTTCCCGAAAAAGTTGGATTCGGTTTCAGACGCGGGCTGAGCAGTTTCAAGTTAGGGCCTGGAGTTTATAACAAAATTAATACTTAACAGGGTTTATTTTTAGTTTCAGTTTCAGTTCCTGCTTTTTCGATAATCTGAATAACTTGTTTAACACTTAAAAAGAGATAAGGATTGAAGAAAACCCATCCATTTCTTTCTTAAGTTATCATAATGAAATAATTTTCGATTCGAGTTAAACAGGTTCACGTTAGGGTTCGGAGTTCATTACAATATTAATACCGGGTTGACTTTTAGGTTCTGTTTCAGTCTATGCTTTTTCGATGATCTGTATATTTTGGTGAGCACTAAAATAATAATGTGGAATGTTGCGGTACTTTATGTAGTAAGCAAAATGAAATTCTAAAGATCCTGTTTCCTGAGTACAGACTAAAAAATCAAATGAACATATGAATTGCAAACTACTATATATGGCTTTGTTGCGAAATAGAACTTCTATAAAAAAATTAAACATTCCTTTTTCTAAGTGTAGTCAACATCACTATGCACGTTTGCTTTTGCTAAAATGTGCATTTCTTTTGAAGTATGAACGCCGTTTTTTGTGTTCCACACTAATTGGATTAAATTAGTATTGTGCCTTTGAAGTTATGAATGAGTGAGCCATTGTCACTTTTGGGCTCAGGCGAATGATTCCAAGAATTTAATTTATGCAAATTGCAAGGATTCAAGCAATACTTTCCTAGAACAGTATTACTTGTATTTTTTTTACCTAATTGTATAGTCTCTAGTCATAAGACAAATATAAGAAAAAAGACATTTAACTAACAAAAAAAATTTTAAATTTCTCTTTACAGATTTTACTGCTTCTCCAAGAAACTACGCTCAATTTGTGTATAACTATGCTATTTCTGAAATCAAAACCATTAATTTTATGCTAAAATTTTTAGTATTTAAATGAAAAAAAGTGTTTCCCTATTGCCAAAGTTAAGTCGATATAATTAAAATTTAAACATAAAGTGTAGCTGAAATACAAAAAAAATAACAACAACAACAGGAATAAAAGGATTACAAAGTCAAAAAATAACCATTGGAAGTTATGACGTCATGAGACCAACATTTGATCGACGCCTCTGGATATTATTGTTCATTATTTTATTACAATGTAAGTAAAAGAAAACGAAATAATTGATTTTTTAAATTTAACATAGGAATTTAATTTATATGAATTTCTTAAATCTACTTATTTTACTTTTATAACAAACTAACATTTCCCGGTGTGCGTTGCTACACCTTCTCTTGTACAAAGGGCGGGGCTTCTCTAATTCAATTATGCCAAAGTATGTTAGTTGTCTCATCTAAGTATGTATGTGGGTTAAATAGATTCAGAGATATGACATTTTTTTTAGGGCGTGGTACCACCCATTTTTAGCTTGAACATTATTTGCGCCGAAACTCTCAATACATATACCAAATCTCATCCATGTCTGTTAAGTATTTTCAGCAAAATAATATGATTTTTTTGGAAACACGAAAAAAAAATGAATTGAGTGAAAAAAATTTTTTTTAACTAAAATGTAATAAAAAGTCATGAAACGAGTAGAAAAACGAAATTTCTGTTATATTGCAATTTTTGGTTCCGACATCCTAGGGGGACCCTTTTGTTAATTTTTGGTTCTGACATCCTAGGGGGGACCCTTGGGTGAAAAATTTTTTTTCTACTAAAATGTTGTAAAAGTCATGAAACGCGTAGAAAATGCAAAAAAAAAAGAAAAAAAAAAAAAAATTATTGCCTCCGGCATCCTAGGGGGACCCTTTTGTTAATTTTTGGTTCTGACATCCTAGGGGGGACCCTTGGGTGAAAAATTTTTTTTCTACTAAAATGTTGTAAAAGTCATGAAACGCGTAGAAAACGCAAAAAAAAAAGAAAAAAAAAAAAATTATTGCCTCCGGCATCCTAGGGGGACCCTTTTGTTAATTTTTGGTTCTGACATCCTAGGGGGGAACCCTTGGGTGAATAATTTTTTTTCCACTAAAATGCTGTAAAAAGTCATGAAACGCGCAGAAAACACAAAAAAAGAAAAAAAAAAATTATTGGCTCCGGCATCCTAGGGGGGACGGACTCTTGCGTGAAAAAATAACCCAAAAAACTAATTATGTAGAAACACGCGCCCTATACAAAAACTTATAAATATTTTCACGGTAATCGGTTCATCCATTTCGGAGTCTATAAGGAACATACTGACATACAGACATACAAACATTAATTTTTATTGTATGTATATATCGATTTACATAAAGAATTTTTGCTAAAATATCCATTCATTCTTGAAGTAACTTCTTGAACTTAAGTTTAAGTTGCATAAAATTTTTATATTTTCCGGCGTTATGTACGCAATTTAATGCCAACATTTTTATGTTAAATTTGTGCTTCTTCTTCTTCCTGCATTCCTATGTATGTTTTTATAGCGCCTTTATTATTTTGTTTATTTTCCTATTATTTTCATAATTTTTTTTTTCGCTCCACCATCTCTTTGCTAGAGCAAAGCAATTTCTTCTATTTACGCGCCAACGACAACAGCTGCTATTGCTGTTGGCTGCTGCTCTGTAGGTTTTCTTATCTTGCGCGCATTCTCCTTGCCAGGAGCAGCAGCAGCAGCGGCAGTGACATAACCAACAGCAACAACACATTTCATTCTTATCTGCTATTTTGGAGACACATACATGAACGCAAATATAAATAACAGAGAATAGCATTTGTGAATATGTGAGAGCAAGGTTACACGTGCTGTGTATGTGGACAATTCCATAAACAAATGTTTGATCAATGGCAGATTCTTTATGATTCCGCCACGAGTGCTGCTGCGTGTGGTCTTTAGATTTTTTCCACACACTGTTATAACTTTTTCTTTAATTGGTTTAACATTCAACACTTTAACTTAACAGCACTGCAGTCAAACATGAGAAAACTTATACGCACTGCAATCAAACTAACAATTATCTGTATTACAACAAAAAGGATTCTTAAATATCAGCTGCCAGGTAAAATTGTAAAGTTCTCGTTGGTTTTGTCAACAATTAGATGACATAGTTAACATTCTCAACCATTCTCATCATTTATTTTCACCACTTTGAAAACATGAGTTTCTGTTGCAGAACATGTTAGTCTGGTGCGTATATTTTCTGTAAAATAATTCAGATGAAGTTTATTTCCATCGGCCCCAAATAGGAACAATTTGTTAAAAATTTTATGAAAATAACTCATAGGTTTTTAGGGGTGATCTCTAGAGGGGTGAAATGCATGACCAAATAATATTATTTTCTCTCTGCGCACTTACACCCTATCCTATATCAACTTTTTGGGGTCCCCCTAAAAAATCCACATTTTTGAAAATTCGCTGTATCTGTTTTTGGACGACCCCAAGATAGGTGAAATGTATCACCAGGTTCTATTATTTTTTATCCGCAACAGTTCTCATCAATCTATTTGCTATCCTTTTGAGGGTCCCAAAAAAAAAAAAAAAAACAAAAAAAAAATAAAAAAATGTTGAAAAATAATTCCACGTGGTTACCCCTGGAGTAGTAAAATGTATAACTGCTCATATCATTTTTTCTCCCTCAACATTTTCCCGAAACCCATCTTCCCCCTATCGGCTACTCAGCTGGGGTCCTCTATAAAATCCACAGTTTTTAAAATTCGCTGTAACTGGTCCTTTTATTTCTTTGTCCCAACATTTTCCCTACAAAAATGAGGATAAATGTCAAAAAATAATTCATAGCTCCCCGAGGTTACCCCTGGTGTAGTTAAATGTATGACTAGGTCCTATTATTTTTTTCTCCCCAAAATTTTACCCTAATCCAACTACTACTAGTGGATAGTACTTAGTATAGGAAGTGATATTAGAAAACTCCTGAGTTGAAAAGTGCAAAATCCGGACTAAAAGCAATATAAATAAAGGACTCCCTTCGAAACCGGAAAAACAAATCCACAATTTTAAAAAAATCTACGTATCTGTCCCCGGATGACCCAAAGATAGGTCTAATATATGAATAGATCATATTATTTCTTTGTCTCCAAATTTTTCCCTATAAAAATTCGTAAAAATGCTGAAAAATAATTCATTACTTCTCCATGGTTAACCCTGGTGACGCCAAAGTTGTAACCAGGTAAGATTATTTTTTGTCCCCAACATTTTGCTCAAAACCTATCTGTATCTGTTACGTGGAGCTAATCGTTTAACTGTACACATTATATATTATTCCTTAGCCGTAACTGGAAAATTCTAGATGGTTTTAGAAACAGATAACCGGGATAATATTCACCACTATTTTCGTCGTTTATATTCACCACTTATATTTTGGTTGTTGTGGTGGATAGTGCAATCTTATCTACTAGATGGTATTGGTCGTTTGCTATGCTAGTGCTAAAAATGCATTGCATGCTTTTAGGCATAAGAATTATTTCTTTTGTATCATTATACGCAACTTTTCAGATTTGAAAAATTCTTTAAAAATTTAAAGTGTCTAAAAAAACTCGTAAATTATATCTATATCTCTAATTTTCTCCAGCAATTTTAAGATTTTTGCTTAACCTCTTCTGTAGAATCATCTTCGCATTATTTTTTGTGACAATGAAAAAATTTGCATTATCTGCGCTAGAATGAATGCTCGCGACATGACATTCTAGCGGCGGGTTACGTGTTTGTGCTCCTTAAGGTTTTTACTACCAATTTTTGTTGCTGCAGCCTGCCAACGATTTTTTCCGCTACATACAACGGAAGTAGACAGTAACAGTTACAGTTATGTGGCACTTAAATCTGTATGCGTCATATTATGTCTGCTTGCTTGCTACTGGTGCTGCTACTGCCGCTGTTGGTGCCTATGTACGAATATGTGTATGTGTGTGTGTGGAGGTTCTTCTATGTATTTCGCTATATTTGCCTATGTACATACGCATGTTTGTGCTATCAGTCTCTGTATATGAGGTGTCAAGGATTTCTTTTCGATTTTTATGCTTTTCGCTTAAAAAGAAAATGTTGAGTGGAGCTTTTTGTCATATTTTCTTAATGCTGTTTCATTTTATTTTGATTTTAAGTATTAAATTTAAAATTTATTTAACTTTAAACTTTTTTTTGCTTAAAAAAATTTAAAAGGTTAACAGAAATGTACGATATTAAAACAAATATGGAAAAATTTATTTTTATTTTATTTTATTTATTTTTATTCAGTCATGTCTTAATCTTGATGCAAGAAAACGTTTTATGACCAAAATTTCGGTGAAGTGAATTGATAGAAAAATTTTGTAAAGTTGTACTTTCTTAAAGCTGAAAATTTTATGTGTAGACAAAATCGAAAATTTTTAAAAAAGTAAAAATATTAAGAAATGTAAAAATTATAATCCAAGAAATTTAACACAATCAAAATGTTAAATTAATACTATTCGTATTAAATTAACATGCTTGAAATATTAAATTAACACTTTTCATATTAAATTAACAGTTTTGGCATGTCGTCGTCTGAATTCTCTTTTACCCCATACGCATATTTGTTATAAAAGCAAAACCAAATAATCTGTGTCGACACAAACAAAAGTTATTTGCTTTTGTGTTTTTAACGAATAGGTTTATGGGGCAAAAGAGAACTCAGGCGACGATGTAAGTTTAGATTTTTGTATGCCTAATATACAAAAATTGTTTGACAATCAAATCATACAGTCAAAACAAAAGATCTTAGACGATTTTATGTTATTAACCACAGTCCATAAGACCTATAAAACCGTCCAGTTATAGAGATAAGGGAAAATCTTCTGACATCAGTTGAAAATCAATTTAAGCGACAAAGAAAACATTTTTGGGAAACATTTATTCATCCGACGACCAACTGGCCCAATAGCTCAGAGGCTTAGAGGGTTACTTCATAACGCGGGAGTCGTGAGTTTAATTCCACCTTAACATGAGATGTCTATTTTTTTCATATAGGAAAACGCTGCCTTAGTCGAATTTCGATCATGGTACAAACTCTAGTTTTACCAAACTGAGGTTTTAAAGAAAACTTAAGGATGGAAAAAATTATAACCCAAAATAATTTAAAAAACTTAAACAACCTTGCACATCAATACAACAAAAAAAATAAATTTTTAAGCATAACAGTTACCCAGAAAAACTCAGCATAATAATCGCTAGGGTTTTACCATAACTTTCGTGATAACAATTCTTGATACAAAAAGGAACAAAAATCCATGTTCTAAATAGTGAAAAAAAAAAAAAAAAAAATAAGGTCTTCAGATCGCAACTTGAGACTTGAAGTTTTCATACTACAAACTTTTTGTAATTTGGGAGGATATTTTTATTTATTTTTAAGAAAAGAAGATTCAACATTTATTTCGACTTGTTTCTTCGTTACAACTTGATCCTAGAACGACGACGAATAAAAGACATTCAAAAGCAAAAGGACATGACAATAATACAAGACTTAGCAAACATTGAGCGTGAAGAAATGGAAGAAAAATCCACAAAAGAGAACAAAAAATAAAAACGTCCAAGAGCGCAAGAGACGACAATGAATGAGTATAGTACGAGAAAGCACAATGTAAACCATCAAGAGACCATCTAAAACCACTTGAAATTTGAAATTTAACCCGATTCTTTTTTCCTTCGGTTTTTCTACTTTTCTTGAGAATTTTCTTTTATTTCTGTGTTGCCTTATTTTTTGTGGTTTCTTGAAAAAGTTTCTTAGTTGCGTCTACTTTGTTCTTTTTTTTTCTCTCTAATATTTTTTATTGCAATTTTAAAACAACATAAAGTTTCTTAGTTGTTGTTTCACTATACTTTGGCATCATTATAACTTGCTCGCTCTAACTTTTCCTTCATTTTAAGTCATATTTGAAGTCTGTAGTGGTGTCCTTTTTTTATATATAAATATTTTGTTTTACTTATTTTTTTTTGTATTTTTATTTTTTTTTTGTTTTTTGTACTGTTTTGCTGCCCAAAAGGAGTAAGTAAGAAAATTTACAACAAAATGCTGCAATATAGCCCATGGTCGGAAAAAGTTAATAATTCTTATTTACACAGGTTGTCGAGTGTCTGTGTCTGTTTATTTGTCTGTGCTGGTGTAAGTGTAAGTTTTGTCAGAGCGCTTAAGGACATTTTTCGTTTCGGTTTCACCAAAATATCGTATAATGGTATTGTCTGTTTTAAAGAGAAAAATGTCTATGTGTAATAGTGCAGTAGATTTGACAAAACTTACTCCATTTCTTTTCATATTAAAGTTAATTAAGTAGTTAAGATTAGATCAGTTAATTTAAAATAAGCACTAAAATATAAGCATTGTTTCAATAAAATTTAAGTAAAGTCGATATGGAAACTTGCCAAAAGTTCAGTCAAAAGTTCAATAATATATGAAAAATAGCTGAAGCACAATAAACTTTCAAGGCTCACAACTTTATAGTGTTAAGTCTTCATCATTTTATATGAAATATGAAATCTCATAAGACTAAAATCTATTGAAAAATCTAAAATAAAAGACTAAAAATGTCAAGAGGCAAAGCAAATATTATGAAGAAAAAACATATCAAAAAGTTACGATAAGCATCAAATGAAGTCACTGAATTTCAATAGAAGTATTATAATTGATTTGGCAAGTCTTCCATTAAAAAAACATCCAAAAAAATTTCCTGATGTCTCAGGACTGCTTGAAAAGATTTTATTTTACGAGGTCCACGTTGGGCGCCATTTTGGCTATAAACTCAATTTAGCGAGTTCAATGAGACAAGTTCCAAAGCTTTCTCAATTTTGCGAGCTAGGCTTTGATAGTGGCATTGACTTCGCTTACTTAAGGTGATTACAATAATGGCGCCTAACGTGGCAGTCATAAAAATGGACAAAAAATAATCTTAATACGTAAGAAAAAAGCTTAATCACTCTTTTCGTATTATTACACGTTAACTAGTGTGAAATATCTCATTGTCACCGAAATTTCCGCTTCTCATATTTTGCATCAACCAAAAACGGATTAGTTTTCAATCCTTAAAATATGCCAAACTCCGCTGTAATTGAATCTTTCCTTCTTGCTTTGTTGATTTGCCAATTTTTGATCCAAAAAATCTCTTGAAGTCTGACGCCTGCTTGTTAAATTTTTGTCCGTTTTCATGACGTCCACGTTGGGTGCCATTTTTGTTATGAACTTAAGTTAGCGAGTTCAATGGGACGGGTTCCAAAACTTTCTCAATTTTGCGAGCTAGTTTTTTTTCTTGCTTTGCTGTTTTGGCTGTTTTTGATCGCTCTCAATACTTCTCGTTCAGAGAAGGTCAATAACAAATATTCTGCAGTAAAGACTAAGCGGACATTCAATTCTTTTTAAAATTTAAATGCTAAGACTAAGCACATCTTCAGCATGTGTCTGTGGTGCGCTATAATAATTTTACATAGTCTTTTCTTAGTCATGAAGGGATACGCAAGTTCTGAGCAAAAACTGGTTGAAACCGGACAAGTGGACGTGGCACTTCCCTTATAAGCAAACGTTTCAAAATGCTAAACTAAAAGATTTTTTTGAGATAGTCCAACTAAATTTCACTCAAATACTAAAATCTTTAAATGCACGCTCTGAGCTAAAACTAGACATACTCCGACAGGAGGGTGTGGCACCTCTTATATGAAAAAAAAAAATTTCAAAATGCTGCAGCGTAGGGTAATTAATGTTTGACCAGGTTAAAGGTTACACCCTTACTAGTTATTTTTTGCTTAGTCTCTTAGAGTTTATAAAATTTATTCTGATTATTCTTTTGCGTAAATTTTCAGCTAGTATGCTGATTTTATGCATAAAGTCTATAACACTGAATATCTATCAACAACAAAACTTGCTGCATATAGTATTTTTGGAATTTCTTTAGATTATCGCCAATTGTTTTTTTCTTCTTATATCTCTCATAAATTGTTCCAGCTACTTATTTGTATTGAGAACTTAAAGTTTATGCAGTTCTGCAAATATTTTCAGTAAAAAAACTGAATTTTTTTTCCCATTCCTCAAGAACATATACATTTTCATATGCCAGCATCTACTTAAACCCTGCTTTGGAACCCATTTTCATGCCATTATCTACGGGTTGGTTAATGTTGCTGTTTCCTTCTTCGCACTGTTTGCGTGCATGTGATAAGAATTTTTGCAACATTCCAAGAGGAGAAAATAAAAAAATAAAAGAAAAACGGTACAGCAGGACAAATATCAATAAAGGATATGGCACATAGAATAAAAACTGTGCTGATTAGATGTTTGCAAAAAGCTACGACAAAGCGTTACGCTCAAAATAAATAGAAAAAAAGGAAAAGTTTCTAAAAAAAGAAATGCCCAAACTCCCTTAGTGCACAGTGGACTAAAAGACAGCCGAATTTGGTTTTCGAAAATAATGTCACAATTGAAAATGTGTCATTATTTTGAAGATCTAATAAAAAAAAGTGGAGAGCATTGAACAACTATAAAGAAATAATATGAATATATTATTTTCTTCTAACAATATCAGTTTGTCGGATATTGTTATTATTTTCTGCGTACTCATTTATCTCGAAATTTTGTTTTGTTTTGTTTGAATCAAGCAGATCTTATACCAAAAAATCGACATAATCTTGTAGGATGTTTTCAGTAGCAATCTGTCTAATTTTCATTTGATAAATTTATATTAAACTATTGATTAAACAGTCATTTTGCAATTTTTCAAACAACATACACAAACAAGTGTTAATATGAAAATTGATAACATACGTTTTGGATATTTCCACATACATATTTATATATTTTCATATATAAACATGTATATAGCCTTATCAGATCAGTTTTAGTTAATTCTTGTCTGAAGCCATACTCGAATCCTTGACTCCGGTTTTCTAATGAAAGAAAACGCGGTGCTTTACCAATTAGGCTACTGCCAAGGATAAACTGTTCTCTACAAGAACACCATAGGTATAGCTCATAAGGCTCACCAGCGCCGTCTGTTGGGAAAAATTACCAAATTGTTTTTAGTTCGTAACACACTCTGGTTTTGAGACATGCTACGCTAGCCACAATTTATTTATTGATTTCTGGAACATTTTTTGAAGGTACTCATCAGAAGTTCTAATATTTAATTTGAAATTTTAGAAAAATGTTTATATATTTTTCGGAAATTCATAACTATATTCTCTACTGTCTATTGCAATGCCAAAACATTACGCGTAATATGTGAGCTTGGCTTTTTTGCGTGGGAGTTCGAGTTGTTGGTTTCGGGACGTGACCAACTTACATAATAAGTAAAGGCATGCGATAGATAAACAGCAACTAGGAAAGGAAGCGCTGACAAAAAATGATAAGTAGGGGAATAACAATAATAAAGAAGTGTATAGAATAAGTACAAGCGAAAAGCGTGCGAAAAAAATGAAAAAATGTTGTTGTCCTTCTTATCAGAAAGTAAAGCAATAAAGGTTTATGAAGTTACAAAAAAAAAAAAAAACATAAAATTAAATAATAATTGGCTTTTGGGCTATATTCTTGTTGAAAGAAGATATAAATTGTGCTCGAAAATCATAGCTGCTCCATCCAAAAACAAACCTTTGAAAGTTCCAGACATACACTTCCAGGAAGTTACAGGATAAAGCTAGCAGCACAATTTACTCTTGCCATTGTGTAATTTTGCGTTAAATAAAATAAACTGTTAAAAATATTCTCAAAAATTTTATCAATAATTGTGTAAAAATAATAAATGAAACATATTTTTATCACTGCATAATTTCAGGTGCAAAAATTTAATTTTATTTTAATCAAGTAAATCTCTAAGAAAGAAAATTTTTATTTTCTCTTGGCAGCTAGTAAATAACATTTAAATCAAATAAATTTTGAAGAATAAATATTCCTTTTTTCCCTATGTTTGCCTTTGCGCACATGCATACGAAATTTAAAAAAAAAACTCCCAAAAGTATGCATTTTTTTTTCGGCTTTTGCACAAACAGTTAACAATGCACAAGTCTTTAAAGAGCATTTCAACAGAAGCAAACAAGTAAACAGTGGCGGCGATGGCGTAGGTGCTCGTGCACATCCTGCCAACATGTCGCCATGTGTGAGACATTTATAAATTAAATTTTTTCCCATTTTGTTTTTTTCTGACTGTCTGTTTGTCAGTTTATTTGTTTGTTATACCATTGGACAGACAATAAAAATGGACGTAACGTTTGTGCTCAACGTGTAGGAATGCATGATGTGAATATGAACGAAAAAAAGGATTTTTTTCTTCTTCCAGAAAGAAAGCAAAAAATGGAGGCACATGGAATATATATTGTCTAAGTTATAGCATCATGGCATAGGAGGAAAAGCAAAAGCAAATAATGTTGAAAAAATGAGCCTTAGGTGCAGGCAACAGCCGAAACGACATATAAATAATGTGACCTGCCTGACTGCCTATGAACTATTTTTCACACGTTAAGCATACACAATTGGTTTGGACAAAATAGCGCAGAAGGAATAAATATTGTAGAGGAATAGCTTTGGGGCAAAAAACAGAAAAGAAAACAAAAAAAAAAGGGAAATGAGGTTTTATTTGCAGTTAAAAAATTTGGGGGAACTTCTTTGAAGCACTACAATTCAAACTGAAAGTGTACATAGGTTTTTGTTTAGCACTGCTACATGCCTATTTGTCAGGATTTCTTATGGGTAAGAAGCTCGTTGCGAAAAAGAAGTTGTGGTGGTAGAGATAACATGATATAATGTGCTCGACTAGAGTAAAAGTGGACGAAATAACTCAATTATAACAATTTCAGCTTAATAAAACATACCAGCGTCTTAAATATTAGCTGATGGCAGCATTGGAAGTTTCTCGAAAGCTCCTTACTTAATCTTTTATATGGCATATTCAGTTACTTTTCAACTTTATGCATTACGAAAACCCTATATGCACACATTCACTATTTATGCAGTGTCCAAAGAATTTGGCCCTATGCTCCTCCTAGGAGTTAAAGGAGAATACATACATACATACAAAGAATTTTATGCTTGACCACGGATATAACAGATGCTATTTCACCATACGTAAAACTCACCTCACGCTTTTTGGATTGTGTCAATGCTTCAAAGTTGCTTTGACTAGTACTACAGGGTGCAATAAAATTGATTTTGATAAAATTTGTGCACTAAGCAGCCGCTTAATGATTCACGCGTCAGCAATTGGCTTTAATAAAGAAAAAATGCCACAGTTCACAAGTCAAAGTATTCGTTTCAAGCAATTTTCTTTTAATTTTCGCTATTGAAAAAGAGTTTCTCTTAATAATTTAAACTTGCGCCGAAGGTCCTCTTTTAATTAAACTTCAAGTTAAATTAAACCCAATGCTCGCCAGTTAAGCAGCTTTCTTTTTTAAATGACTTTTCACACTTTCTCGTACACATTGAGATAGGGAGAGCAAAAAGTGAACGAAAAAACAAAAACCCTGAAAGAAGAATGTAACACTTCGTTACATTCCACTTAATTTATTTTCACTTTCTGCACCCACTACATCAATCTTAAAAGGGGTTATGTTAAAAGTTTACTAAAAGGAAACAGAACAGGAAAAAAAGGAAATGTGGTCGAAAAAAATAAAACCCTTAAAAAGGCACCTAAAAGTATTTTCACTAAAACTCCAGTAAAAAAAAAGCAACAAATTTCCCAAAATAACATAAAAAAATATGCTGTTCAATTCTTGACTTCTCACAGTAGTCGAGATACTATACTGGTTGCACACAATGTAAAGTGACCTACAGCAATGTGCCAAAAATATTCGTTCAAAAAAGGAGGCAACACTTGAGCACACGGCAAAACTCATTTCCGGCCAAACAACCAACAAATACAGCTACACAACACACACTAATACAAAAGCATAAGCCAAAAGGAAAAAGCCAGCATGGTAGTCAGTCAAACATCGATATGTAGATATCGCATTCATACGTTTAAATTTTGGCCTGACTTTTGACTTTTGTTGCCTATATATTGTGGTGCTGTTTGGCAATTTTTCAAAATGTTGGTTACTTTTGTTTAGCTAAAGCTTTGAGTTTACTTATTGATTTTTTTTTTGTGTCGATACAAGCATTGTTTGAGAAACATTTTGCCGGCCTTTGTAATGTCTTAGCTATAGCCAGCAGCCTTCTAAAGTGTACTTAGCAAGGCAATAATGTGTTAATAGTTCAATGCTTTCTAAAATTTTTGATTTTTTCCGTTTATTGAATAATATCTTTGATTTTTCTGTACGATCTGCCTTATCCTACACTTTTTCCTTCTCTTTCTTCTACTTCAATGTTTACATCGTTTCTACTGCTCATAATACTACTTCTATTTGAACCTACACTTCCACTTCTACTGCTACTTCTACTTCTACTTCTACTTCTACTTCTACTTCTAATTTTACTACTACTTCTACTTCTACTTCTACTTCTACTTCTACTTCTACTTCTACTTCTTCTTCAACTTCTATTTCTACTTCTATTTCTACTTCTACTTCTACTTCTACTTCTACTTCTACTTCTACTTCTACTTCTACTTCTACTTCTACTTCTACTTCTACTTCTACTTCTACTTCTACTTCTACTTCTACTTCTACTTCTACTTCTACTTCTACTTCTACTTCTACTTCTACTTCTACTTCTACTTCTACTTCTACTTCTACTTCTACTTCTACTTCTACTTCTACTTCTACTTCTACTTCTACTTCTACTTCTACTTCTACTTCTACTTCTACTTCTACTTCTACTTCTACTTCTTCTTCTACTTCTACTTCTACTTCTACTTCTACTTCTACTTCTACTTCTACTTCTACTTCTACTTCTACTTCTACTTCTTCTTCTACTTCTACTTCTACTTCTACTTCTACTTCTACTTCTACTTCTACTTCTACTTCTACTTCTTCTTCTACTTCTACTTCTTCTTCTACTTCTACTTCTACTTCTACTTCTACTTCTACTTCTACTTCTACTTCTACTTCTACTTCTACTTCTACTTCTACTTCTTCTTCTACTTCTACTTCTACTTCTACTTCTACTTCTACTTCTACTTCTACTTCTACTTCTACTTCTACTTTTACTTCTACTTCTACTTCTACTTCTACTTCTACTTCTACTTCTACTTCTACTTCTACTTCTACTTCTACTTCTACTTCTACTTCTACTTCTACTTCTACTTCTACTTCTACTTCTACTTCTACTTCTTCTTCTACTTCTACTTCTACTTCTACTTCTACTTCTACTTCTACTTCTACTTCTACTTCTACTTCTACTTCTACTTCTACTTCTACTTCTACTTCTACTTCTACTTCTACTTCTACTTCTTCTTCTTCTTCTACTTCTACTTCTACTTCTACTTCTACTTCTACTTCTACTTCTACTTCTACTTCTACTTCTTCTTCTACTTCTACTTCTACTTCTACTTCTACTTCTACTTCTACTTCTACTTCTACTTCTACTTCTTCTTCTACTTCTACTTCTACTTCTACTTCTACTTCTACTTCTACTTCTACTTCTACTTCTACTTCTTCTTCTACTTCTACTTCTACTTCTACTTCTACTTCTACTTCTACTTCTACTTCTACTTCTACTTCTACTTCTACTTCTTCTTCTACTTCTACTTCTACTTCTACTTCTACTTCTACTTCTACTTCTACTTCTACTTCTACTTCTTCTTCTACTTCTACTTCTACTTCTACTTCTACTTCTACTTCTACTTCTAATTTTACTACTACTTCTACTTCTACTTCTACTTCTACTTCTACTTCTACTTCTACTTCTTCTTCTACTTCTATTTCTACTTCTATTTCTACTTCTACTTCTACTTCTACTTCTACTTCTACTTCTACTTCTACTTCTACTTCTACTTCTACTTCTACTTCTACTTCTACTTCTACTTCTACTTCTACTTCTACTTCTACTTCTACTTCTACTTCTACTTCTACTTCTACTTCTACTTCACCTTCTACTTCTACTTCTACTTCTACTTCTACTTCTACTTCTACTTCTACTTCTACTTCTACTTCTACTTCTACTTCTACTTCTACTTCTACTTCTACTTCTACTTCTACTTCTACTTCTACTTCTACTTCTACTTCTACTTCTACTTCTACTTCTACTTCTACTTCTACTTCTACTTCTACTTCTACTTCTACTTCTACTTCTACTTCTACTTCTACTTCTACTTCTACTTCTACTTCTACTTCTACTTCTACTTCTACTTCTACTTCTACTTCTACTTCTACTTCTTCTTCTACTTCTACTTCTACTTCTACTTCTACTTCTACTTCTACTTCTACTTCTACTTCTACTTCTACTTCTACTTCTACTTCTACTTCTACTTCTACTTCTACTTCTACTTCTACTTCTACTTCTACTTTTACTTCTACTTCTACTTCTACTTCTACTTCTACTTCTACTTCTACTTCTACTTCTACTTCTACTTCTACTTCTACTTCTACTTCTACTTCTACTTCTACTTCTACTTCTACTTCTACTTCTACTTCTACTTCTACTTCTACTTCTACTTCTACTTCTACTTCTACTTCTACTTCTACTTCTACTTCTACTTCTACTTCTACTTCTACTTCTACTTCTACTTCTACTTCTACTTCTACTTCTACTTCTACTTCTACTTCTACTTCTACATCTACATCTACATCTACATCTACATCTACATCTACATCTACATCTACATCTACATCTACATCTACATCTACATCTACATCTACATCTACATCTACATCTACATCTACATCTACATCTACATCTACATCTACATCTACATCTACATCTACATCTACATCTACATCTACATCTACATCTACATCTACATCTACATCTACATCTACATCTACATCTACATCTACATCTACATCTACATCTACATCTACATCTACATCTACATCTACATCTACATCTACATCTACATCTACATCTACATCTACATCTACATCTACATCTACATCTACATCTACATCTACATCTACATCTACATCTACATCTACATCTACATCTACATCTACATCTACATCTACATCTACATCTACATCTACATCTACATCTACATCTACATATACATCTACATCTACATCTACATCTACATCTACATCTACATCTACATCTACATCTACATCTACATCTACATCTACATCTACATCTACATCTACATCTACATCTACATCTACATCTACATCTACATCTACATCTACATCTACATCTACATCTACATCTACATCTACATCTACATCTACATCTACATCTACATCTACATCTACATCTACATCTACATCTACATCTACATCTACATCTACATCTACATCTACATCTACATCTACATCTACATCTACATCTACATCTACATCTACATCTACATCTACATCTACATCTACATCTACATCTACATCTACATCTACATCTACATCTACATCTACATCTACATCTACATCTACATCTACTTCTACTTCTACTTCTACTTCTACTTCTACTTCTACTTCTACTTCTACTTCTACTTCTTCTTCTACTTCTACTTCTAGTTCTACTTCTACTTCTACTTCTACTTCTACTTCTACTTCTACTTCTACTTCTACTTCTACTTCTACTTCTACTTCTGCTTCTTCTTCTATTCTTACTTCCATTTCGTCACCTACTTCTACTTTAAATCTAGTTCTACTTCAACTTAGCATGTACAAAAACTAATTGATAATTCCGTACTTGGCAAACTGTTACAATTCCAAGTAGCTTAGTGAAAATATCAGTTTCACTCTAAAAGAGAGCACTTTTCTCCCATTTCTCATTTTTTTTCACATTTTTCACAAAAATTTTCTCTTTTCATACACTGATACCAACTGGCTATCTATGTACAATTTACCCATTCCTAATGCCAAAAGTGCCAAAACATTAATTCTCAGGTGTGCAATTTAGTGTGCGGCCAATTTTTGTACAGCAACAGCGGCGTCAGCTTATGACTTCAAACAGTGCGCACACCAACATACCGCTCGCATTGGCTTTTTCATTCCTGCAGCAGTGATTGAGTCCAGGAAATTTCTGTCGAAGTTACAAAACGAAGCGTACGTTATTTTACATTACGTTACTGCTACAGGAAGCCTTCAGCAGTAAAATGGCGCACACTGTGATGATGATGGCCAATGGTCGTTATGGTCGAATGGTGTTTTGTAAAAAAAAACAAGAAAATGGAGCTGTGGAAGTGCGCGTTTTGTGCCCTTTAACTTTTATTATTTGGCTGGCGGTGGGCTGATTTGTTTATTTTTTTAGTTGTTGGTTTTATTGGTGTTATGTTGGTTTCAAAGGACTTCATTGGGTTTTTTTTTGTAAATACTTTTGGCGAGAGTTCAAAGGAAACACATAATTTTTAAATGAATGATTTTTATTTAAGTTAAGGGAAAAGAAGCCTGTACTTTTTATTAAGAGCCAGTCAATTAAATAGTTGGTAGAACGTTCCTGAAATCGTATTCGGACTAAGTGTACCAGAGTTCTTTAAATATTTAGTGAAGTTTTCTTTTCATATTTTCTTTAATAGTAATTTCTTGAATTTTCCATAACCTTAACTTAATTGTTAACAGTATCAAGAGCAACCATTTAATCGATGATGGATAATTTAAATTTAATGACGCTAATCATTTGGCAAAACCTTTTAACCAAAACGTCCATAACTCTTTATACACTTTATCATCAACTCACTTGTCCATCCATTCATTTATTAAGCTAACATTTACCCAATTTCCTTGGCAATTCACAAATTAATCTGCTGAAAATTTAAATTTCGCCCCTAATTGCCACACTGACACACTGACATTTTGCACCCAATGTCAAAGTGCCGCACAACAGCCATAAAACTCCAAAAACCATGACGTTGTGCTTAATATCAAAAGCAAAATTGCTATGAAAATTTGGGTATGCGAGAGTTTTCCATTGAAAGTTACAGGCCCAATAGTGCTAAATAAAATTCTCGGAACAAAACCAAAAACATTCCATAGAACAGCAGCACAGCATAGTAATAATGTCATCCCCATGCCTGACACAAAATAGACACTATGAGCTTCGCTCTATATACAAAACTATGTACGAATATATGTATGTATATAATGCAAGACTTTTGTTATTATCAAAATTTGTCCTTCAATGTTAACCCCATACCACAATCACCTAAAGTTCCACCCGTCTTCATTCTGCTTTTTAGGGAGCAGTGGAGCCGCCTTTGTCATGTTGTAACAGTTACTTCTTTATCGTTATCTTGATCTAGAAGCAGCAGCAGCTTGACAACGTTTTGGTGGTTTACTTAGACCCGGTTGAAAAGTTAGCATTGATTTTTTTTTTTTGATTTTTTGACGTCTGCAGCCGTTTTGATAGGTTTTATTGAATAACTCCCAAGTGGTACGTTGTACAAAATTAAGCACCCAAATCTCTTTTACAGAAAAATGCCTGAGCTCAAATAGTTTATCAAAAATCTTTCGGTACAAGTAATCATTAGTGAGTTATTAGCAAAAAACTAATTTTCGCAACCGTTGACCTTGAATAACTTTTTTTCCTATTTATATTATCGTCCTCGATTTTTGTTTTTCATATAAAAAATTGCCTATTAAGAAAAAAGTTGGGATATGTACCAGACCAGACCAGACCAGACCAGACCAGACCAGACCAGACCAGACCAGACCAGACCAGACCAGACCAGACCAGACCAGACCAGACCAGACCAGACCAGACCAGACCAGACCAGACCAGACCAGACCAGACCAGACCAGACCAGACCAGACCAGACCAGACCAGACCAGACCAGACCAGACCAGACCAGACCAGACCAGACCAGACCAGACCAGACCAGACCAGACCAGACCAGACCAGACCAGACCAGACCAGACCAGACCAGACCAGACCAGACCAGACCAGACCAGACCAGACCAGACCAGACCAGACCAGACCAGACCAGACCAGACCAGACCAGACCAGACCAGACCAGACCAGACCAGACCAGACCAGACCAGACCAGACCAGACCAGACCAGACCAGACCAGACCAGACCAGACCAGACCAGACCAGACCAGACCAGACCAGACCAGACCAGACCAGACCAGACCAGACCAGACCAGACCAGACCAGACCAGACCAGACCAGACCAGACCAGACCAGACCAGACCAGACCAGACCAGACCAGACCAGACCAGACCAGACCAGACCAGACCAGACCAGACCAGACCAAACCAAACCAAACCAAACCAAACCAAACCAAACCAAACCAAATCAGAATAAAAGTATCAATCTTGGTGAAATTAATCGCATGTATAACACCGTTTCAAATTATATATAACACTATTACAGATTCTAAAGTGACTGAACTGCGAGAATTTCAGTAATATATTTTTTACTGATTAATGACAAATGATTCAGTTTTATTTTTAGTTTTCGCAGGATTTTTGCGCATTCGAGAAGTTTTTAACAAAATAATTAACATTTCTCAAAGAATTTAAATTCTGAAAAAATTTTCCAAAATGTAAACGCATAACACTTAAGTTATCTAGTACACTTTTTCCTACTGTGTATACAGACAAAATGAGAACTTGCCCTTAACCCTTGCTTTTTTTGTCGCTTGTCATAGAAATTTGATGGTTTTCTTTGTTTTCACTGGCAAGAACAAAAAAAAAAAAAAAAAAAAAAAATGGAAGAAAGCACTGACAAAAGAAGTAGAGCAGTAGAATGAAAAGACAATGACAACGAAGGCAACAACAACAACAACGACGACGATGACGAACGTGAATGAATCTATTTTTGCTCTATAAAATGTGCGCGGAATTTGGAAAGCAATTAAACGCAGTTGTCATTTACTAACGAAGTGGGCGAGGCGTGATCTGCAAGGTGCTACCTGCTTCACACTTTTGTAGATATCTTCATCTACTCAAGAGTATTTTCCTGTGCACCACCAACACCTGACTCTTTTCCTTTTCATTTTATTGCTGGCATAATTAAAGGTTTTCTTTTATGTGCTTGCTTGCGTGTATTGTATGCGTGTGTTTCTTGCTCAAATACATACACTCCCTGTTTCCAACCCGCATATTCAGCACTGCTGCTGCTGCATACTTTTAGGTGTATGCAGTAACGGAAATTATTACACTTAACAGTTGAACCGACTGATGCGAACGAGAGGAAAATTGAAGCAAATTACTTTGCTTTGTTTAATGATGAAACAAGCAAGAAAGCAAGCAAGCAAAAAGTGAGAAATAAGTTGAGTAGAGTGCGGAAGCACAAGAAAACTGAAGGTGAAAGCAAGCTTGATAGATGTACAAAGGTGCGTTTGTGTGTGTGCTGCTGTGTACGAGAAATGTGAAGGTGATGCCTTAAAGATTTTGTACAGGTGTAAAAATGAAAAATTTCTTGCCGTTGAAGTTACAAATTAAAGATGTAGCAGCGCAAATGAAGTAAAATGAAAAAGCTGTTGCTTTTATCTGCATTTTGCTTTTGAGTATCTTTTACTCTCTGTCTCTCTATAAGGTTAAGGTCAATTGAAGGTACTTAAAAATAAAGATCTGCATCTGTTGAAAAAAATGTTAATGAAAAAGCGTATGGCTTCAAGAGGTAATAAAGTATCGTAAGCGGAGGACGTTTAAAATTTTATGTCTTTAACCAATTAGACAGCATTGTTATTTACTCTTCTGTTTCAACACAAAAATTTGTTGAAAGTAGATCAACTTATTTAGATTAAGAACTTTATTTACTTCAATTTTGCTGGTAAACGAAATGGCAGATTTATTGGGATAACAGGACTTTAGCATTGAATTATTGGGCAATTGTTGAAACTGTTAAGTTATTAGCTTAGACCAGTACACAGTTTAACACATTTTTAAGGATAACATAGTTATAACAAATATGCTAGAAATGCATGTAAAAGTCATACAAATCAAATGGCACTTAAGTACAGGTGTTTATTTTTTGTGGATGAAAAGTGCAAAAGTGCTCCTTTGTCTTAATTAATTTAAATATTGTAATGAGCATTATTTCACAAATCCTTATCACTATTGTCTCTATTCTGTTAATGTTCAGTTATCGCTCTGTTAATGCTATGACAATGTAAACTTTAGTTTTATTTTCACCTGATGATGTTGAATAAAAATAATTAAAATGTATAAAACCATTTTTTTTTTTTTTAAATTTAAAGCAACATTTTTAAAATACATAAGATCCTTTCAAGAAGCAATAATTAAATACAAAAATAGAATCCTCATAACTATTTAAAAATATAACTGATAACGTTTTCTGAAAAAATTTTGACAGTTACGGCTAGCGTTAATTAGTTACTGTTTTATTGGCGCCCAACGTAGGACGTTATCTGTTTTTTCTAACATTTAATGATTTTATTTTCTAATCATTTATTGTTCCTTGAAAAGAATTTAAATTTATTTAAACTATTTCTTTTAGTGTTCAATATTTTAAATTTTAACACACGGCATTAACAGAGAATCGGCAAAGTATTAATATAGCATTAACATAGCCTTAACAGAGCAATAATAGAACTTTAGCATAACAATAACAGAACATTAAAAGACGAATAAAAAGCTGCCAGTCCAGTATTTTCAATCATTTCAATATAAATTTTCTACACTAAGTTGAATAAAAGTATTTTAAACTAATACAACTATTTTTTTTAAATAGAATCCTTTTAAATATTTATAGCAAATGACAAAAAGACATTTACGGAGCATTTTCGGTTACTACAGCTGGCGTCAATCTATTACCATTAAATTGGCGCCCAACGTGGGAACGTTTTAAGACGATGATCTTCTATTTAAAACTTTGTACATTGCAATTGACTTGCTGCAGCTTGTTTGAAAAAATCAAGGTTTCATATGCCAAAATACTTACAGAAAAAAGAACTATGACATCAAAATTTTCAAAATGGTATGACAGACCACAAAAAAGGGTATGGCGTACCACAACGTTAAACGCTGGGTTAAGCAATACAATGTTCATGCATTACGTTGTACACCTTTAGGTTTCATCTCATTAATGAGTCGTTGAAATAGCTAGAAAATATCTCGTAAACTATCCTCTTAAATTATTTTATCGCAGTGCTCTTAAAACTGCTTACTTCCCAACTAAAGTGGTACTGTAGTAGTGTGTGGGTTTTTCTTAAACAACTAAAATCTCTTGTGTACTTAAATTTTATTGCGCCTAAATTTATGCTAACCGCTGCTTATTTATGCAAACAAAGTACCTAACTGACAACCCAAAATAAAAACAAAAATAACGAAAAAGAAACAAAAAAGGAATATAAAAAACAAAACAAAACGTTAAACTCAAGCAGCATCATTTTGTGAAAAACATAAACTTACTACACTGCAAATAGAGTCATAAAAGACGTAAGATAAAGAGCAAGGTGCAGTGATAGCGAAATTCTAAGGTGTAAGTGAACGTAAACGAACGTGAGGAAAATATGAGGTGCAAAGGAAAACTGTGGCACTTGAGTGGGCCAGTTAAAAAAATGAAGAAAAAATCGCAAAGAAGGTGCTACAATTTAACGCGCGCGCTGGCAACCTTTTGTACTTTAAATGTAAACATCAATGGATGCTGTTGCTGCCTTCGTTCGACTTACAGTTGATTGGACTTGAGAAACCAGCAGCAGCAGCAGCGCTCCATTATGCTTTCACGTTTTGCTGCTTTCAACGCGTTCCACACGATTTTGTAGCAGCAGCGGCAGTGGCACATGAAAGGTTAATGATGAGAACGACGATGGCGATGAGATCGTGTCAGCAGGGTTACTTCATAACCAAGTGATTGGCAAAGGGTAGAGAGGAAAAAAAAAAAAGTAAAAAATTACAAATACACATAACTTGACTGAGCACAGTGTAGCGATATAATGAATTTTTTTTTATTTAATCCAACGTGATGAAAAATGTTGCAATCGTTGAGAGATGTTTAAAAATCCGAAAAATGTTGGATAATACAAAAATTGGTGCAAAGTAGAAAAATATTGAAAATCTAAAAAAATGTTGCAAAAGTCGAAAAATATGGAAAAATGTTTCAAAAGACAAAGAAATCTGACAAAAGTTGATGATATCAAAACATGTTGCAAAAGTCGAACAAATGTTGCGAAAGTCGAAAAATGTTCCTAGATTAAAAAATCCTTAAAAAGTTGATGATATCAAAAAATGTTGCAAAGTCGAAATATATGGAAAAATCTAAAAAAAATTTCGCAAGGGTCGAAAAAATTGAAGAAAATGTTGATAGTCCCGAAAAATGTTGCAAAAGTCGTAAATGGTCTCAGATGTGAAAAAATCTGAAAAATGTTGATAATCTCGAAAATGTTGCAAAAGTCGAAAAATATGGAAAAATCTGAAAAATGTTGCAAAATCCGAAAAATTTGAAAAAAATGCAGCAATGGTCAAAAAAGGTTTCCAGATGTAAAGAAATCTGAAAAACGTTGATAATCTTGAAAAATGTTGCAAAAATCGAAAAATATGGAAAAATGTTGCAAAAGTTGGGAAATGTTCTCAATTGTGAAGAAATCTGAAAAATGTTGATAATCTCGAAAAATGTTGCGAAAGTAGAAAAATATGGAAAAGTCTGAAAAATGTTGCAAAATTCGAGAAATGTCCTCAAATGTGATGAAATCTGAAAAATGTTGATAATTTCAAAAAATGTTGCAGAAGTCGAGAAATGTTCTCAAATGTGATGAAATCTGAAAAATGTTGATGATTTCGAAAAATGTTGCAAACGTCGAAAAAAGTTTCTCAGAAACATGAAAAAAGTTGAAAATCTCAAAAAATGTTGCAAAAATATGGAAAAATCTGAAAAATGTTGCAAAAGTTGAGAAATGTTGATAATTTCGAAAAATGTTGCAAAAGTTGAAAAATATGGACAAATCTGCAAAATGTTGCAAAAGTTGAGAAATGTTCTCAGATGTGAAGAAATCTGAAAAATGTTGATAATCTCGAAAAATATAGCTAGAGTTGAAAAATATTGAAAAATCTAATAAATGTTGCAAAAGTCGAAAAATATGAAAAAATCTGAAAAATGTTGCAAAAGTCGAAAAATGATGCAAAAGTTGAAAAATGTTCTCAGGTATGAAAAAAGTTGATAGTTCCGTAAAATGTTGAAAAAGTCGACACATGTATCTATAGAGAAATAGAAAAAAAATTTTTTTTCCAATTTTTTTTCTCAGATGTCAATAATTTCGGAAAATGCAAACGATAGAAAAATCTGAAAAAATGTTGCAAACGTCGAAAAATGTTTTGAGATGTGAAGAAACCTGACAAATGTTAGTAATGTCGAGAAATGTTGCAAAAGATGGAAAAATCTGAAAAAATACTGCAAAGGTCAAAAAAAGATCTCAGATGATGTAAAGAAATCTGAAAAAGGTTGATAATTTCGAAAAAGGTTGCAGAGATTAAAAATATGAGTAAATATGAAAAATGTTGCCAAAGTCGGAAATTGTTCTAAGATTTGAGAAACTGAAGGATGTTGATAATTTCGCAGAGGCTTGCAAAGCCGAAATATAAAGAATGCTGATAAATTTAAAAAATATTGTATCATGTTGCCAAAGTCGATGAATTGCGATGAAATGGAGAAATGTTGCTATTATCAAAAATTTTTGCAAGTATTCGAAAGTAAAAAAGTTACTGAAAAAGTCGAAAAATATTGAGAAATTCGAAAATGTAAGCTCAGACCTACGGAAATTCCATTTTGCATAGATTTCTTTCATGTTCACCTACTTAAAAAAATATTTTAATATTTTGTTTCGGAATCTGCTGATTTCTTTTGCACTGTATATTTATAACTTTGAGTTGAAAGCTTTAAGGAGTCAGCTCATGAGAACCACCCACTCTCGCCTTTTTCATTCTTTTACAAGTAAAGCCCTGAACACATTCGATGCGAGCTGCGAGTGCGAGAGAAGATAGCTTTTGCTCAAATGATTTTTTGAGCTTTTTCTCGTGCGTGAAAACACAATCAACTCGTTGCGAGTAAATTTTGTTTATGAAAATTGAAAACAAATGAAAACAAAAAACAAATAAAAAAAACGTATTTGTTTTCAAAATTATTTAAACTTCAAATTTAAATTAAAAAATTCAGCTGAAAACAATTTATTTAAATTTTTGTGTTTGGTCTTGTTCTTCTTTTTTAAAAATCGCAAGAAAAATAGAATCAATTTTATCGCACTGCGAGAGCTTTTTTAAATGACGTTTAATGAAAGCTTAATTTTTCATCTTACTCTAACATATAGAGAAAATCGTGCTATCTTGGTCGGGTTTCTCTCGCACTCGCAGCTCGCACCGAATGTGTTCAGCACTTAAGGCAGCAAAAAAATGCTGTTATCTTTAGCACAGGTAGCGTGTGGAGAAAGCACATATTTAGATACACCAGTACAAAATTCAAAGTTTAGATGAAAAAACAAAAAGAATTTCAGCTAAAAACAACAAAAATAGATGAACTGAAAGAGGAGGTAGACAGTAAATAAAAAACAAAAAGAGAAAAAAACCAAAGCTAAATAAAAAAGTTCTACCTGAGAAAATGGACAAAAAGATAAAAAAAAACAAAGGAAAAGCAAAAGTGAAAAAGTTAAATGAAACGTAACACGTTAATGGCGCGGCGGCGGCGATTCCAACAAAACAGCAACACTAAGAGGTAACAAACATCATTGGCATAAAGACCAATGGTTTGAGTATGTTTGTGTGTGCATTTAAATTTGAGAGTGTACCTTAGCAATGTTTGCGTTTTCTCCCACGTACAAGTGTTTGCTTTACGCTGCTATGGCTTACAACTTTGAAAACACTAAAAATTTCAAAAATAACTTACACCCTAGCGTTTTCCTGTAGTTCAAAGGTGGTGAAGAACTTAGAAATACCAACAGGCAGTGAAATTCCATTTGAATTCAGCACAAAAATCAAGTCATAATACTCGTACTATCACTTTCCTTTATATAGTTGAATATCCTTGTGTATATCCTATGAATGCACAAGTGGACGCTGTCGTTGCCGCCGTTGCTTTTGAAGACGACGACGACAACGATAGTGAGGGCGATTATGAAACGTCAACGTGGAAATTGCCATTAAGATTATAATGAAATGATAGCTGTAGACAAGTGCGCCATAGTAGTAAGGGTAGTATGTTGGGATGTATGCGTATAGTGGTATAAAAATATAAAAATCTCCTTTGGATAAAAAGAAGGATATAAGTGAGATATTAAGTCATTTGGGATACTTAGCGTAAATTGAGACGATGAGTTTTGCATGACGATGAGTTTGTTTTGGAGGCAGTGGAAGCTTTAGTATCGCCAACACAACATCACGTATTATATTTGGAAAAAAATTACTTAAAATGCTGCGTTCTTTTGCTGTTGATGACTTTTATGAAAGTTAGTCGCTGCAGTGAAGCTTGACGACATTAAAATTGTTAAATTTTTATTTGTTAACTTTTGTAATTACAACAAAATTAGGTTTCGTTTTAAGTTATTTTCAAATAAAACTTTTGTTTTATATTGTTATGTCTAAAAAATTGGATTTGTTTTGCGCATTTTTAAGTGACAGAGAAAGTTCTTTAAATTGTGTTAAGTTTTTTGTACATTTCAAAGTGACTAATAGAAGATTCACTAAAAATGCTTTATAAAGGATATATGAAACTGTCTCTCTTTTTACCGGTATCACTAATATCTTAAGAAAGCCTTTGCAATGCAATTTTTTGAACATAGTTTTAAAGTCTAACTGTTCGCCTTGTACAGTCTTTCTGATCGCATTGCTGGCTAATAATGGTAAAGCTTAAAAAGCACAAAGAAATGGTACAAATTTTTTCAATAAACTGCTTTCTAAAGTCTTTTTTGAATCAGTTTCAATTAATTCCGCTGAGCTTAAGAAAAAAGGTTTTCATGGCCTCGTAGTATAACATCTTTTGGGCCCCCAGTCTCAATGGAGCTAAGATGGTAGTAAGCTTTGCAGCAAAGTCCAACTGAGTACAATCTTGTCACCAAGAAAGTTAGTAGCATGCTTAGTTCATTTCATGCTTCTACATATGTAGTTCTGGTGTTTTTTTAAAAAATTGGAAAAAGTTCTGCAAAATTGGACCAAAAATCAGAGGCATGCCATTTTTGTTTAGAACCACGTTTTTGAGCTCATAATAAAGAGTTTTTTTTTTTTTGTAAAAAAAATAAAATGCAAAAAACATTCCTTGCATAAATAGAGTTCTGATTTAAGTTCTGGTTAGCGCTTGAATAGTTCTACTGGAAATCCTAGGACACTTTTCTAAAATATTTGTAGTTTTCATGTTAATCGCAAAATAGGAGATGACTTCTGAGTGGCGCTCTCAGAGTTCTTGAGTAAGTTTTGGTAACATTATTCCGAAATATTTGTACTTGCCATGTTAGTCGCAAAATAAGGAAAAATAAAATTTTTCTTCAGAAGTCACTAACAGGACAGGAGTTCTGATTAGTAGCGCTCGAAGAAATGTACAGGAAATTCTTGTAGCATTTTTACCAAACATTCGTAAAAGCAAAAAAAAAATCCACATGGGTTTTGCCTCCGGGGAGTTTAACTTCGTCTGTGGTTTATACCCAAAACTATCATAGGAGTACTATAGGGTCGTTGTAGAATTGAATTCAGATAGCACTATTCCTTTACCAGAAACATAACAAGTTAACGTTTACTCTCGTGACATAGAAAGGTTGCCTTTTCGGTGGTGGTCAGAGTTTTAGAAGAACCACGAAGACCTAAACGAAGTCAATCAAAAGGGCCTAAGGTGAACACTGAGGCAATGCGAAACTTTCATGTGAAGGTCATAAGCTCTTTATGGATAATTGAAAGAAAATCAGAAAGTCCAAACTTTACAAAAATCAAATATAATAACTTTTAAAGCAAAATCCCTTATTGAATACCAATGCTTAGCAACAGCAATGTAACCACAGCCAGCGGTAGCAATATTGAGCTGAAAATTCAAGTACAAAACACAACTTAATTAAAAGTGTGTTAAAATTTGGTTACATAAGCAACATACAGACAGATAAAACATATGAGGAAAGAAAGAGCGGAAGCATATAGTAAAACAATGAACAGCTCAAACATCGGTGCCAACATTTGTGGGTGGTTTTTATACGAGAAGAATGTAGATCTTCGTCAATACTACACATGAGCTCATATAAATACATATCTACCCTGCAGGAAAAGTGTCAAAAATGTCGATAAATGTTCAAAAAGTTGAAAAATTGTCTACGAGTTAAAAGATGTTCAAAAAATCGATAAACTTTTAATAAATGTTTAAAAAGCCAAAAAATTGTAAAAATAATCGATCAACTTTCAAAAAGTCAACAAATGTTCAAAATGCGCAAAAAGTCGAAAAAGTTCAAAAAGTCGAATAATTGCTAAAAATCGATAAACCTACTTTCAGAAAGCCAGCAAATGTTTAAACTTTCAAAAAATTGAAAAATTGTCAAAAAGTGGGAAAAATGTCAAAAAAGTGGAAATGTGTCAAAAAATCGAAAAAATTCAAAAAGTCCAAAAATTGTCATATATTATAAATATTTACAGAAAGTAAATAAAGTAAAAAATGTTCAAAAAGTGGGAAAATCATCAAAAAGCCGAAAATGTCCAAAAGCCGAAAATTTGATAAAAAGTCAAAAAAAGTGGAAAAAATTTTTAAAAGTCGAAAAATGTTCAAAAGTGGGAAACATGTCAAAACGAAAAAGTTCAAAAAGTCGAAAAATGTTCAAAAAGTGGGAAAATGATCAAAAAGCCGAAAATGTCCAAAAAGCCCAAAAATTGCTAAAAAGTCGAAAAAAGTGGAAAAAATTTTAAAAAGTCGAAAAATGTTCAAAAAGTCGAAAAATTATCAAAAAGCCGAAAATGTACAAAAGACGAAAATTTGATAAAAAGTCAAAAAAGTGGAAAAATTTTTAAAAAGTCGAAAAATGTTCAAAAGAGGGAAACATGTCAAAACGAAAAAGTTCAAAAAGTCGAATAATGTTCAAAAAGCCGAAAATGTCCAAAAAGCTGAAAAATTGCTAAAAAAGTGGAAAAACTTTAAAAAAAATCAAAAATGTTCAAAAAAATTGTCAAATTGAAAAATTGTCAAAAAGTCGAAAAATGTTTAAAAAGTCGAAAAATATTCAAAAAGTCGAAAAATGCTCAAAAACTCGAAAAATTGTCTAAAAGTTAAAAAATGTTTAAAAAGTACAGAAATGTTAAAAAGTCGAAAAGTTCAAAAAGCCCTCAAATGGTCAAAAAATCTACAAAGTGCTCAAAAACTCGAAAAATGCTATACAGAGATAGAATCTTTCCTCTCTTCACTGAACGAAAACTCAGCAAGTATTTGAATAGAAAAACAAGTCTCCAGATGTGTGAAAAATTAATAAAAAAATTTATTTAGTATTATTAACACAAATATTCCGTGTAATTTTATTGAAAAGGTTTTTGATTTTCCTGAGGTAAAAACGATCATCATTTTTTTTTTAAAGTATAATTTTATATATTCTTTTTTTTTTGTACATTTTCCTGCTGGGTATTCTTTGACTTATATGCACACATGTGAGGTAATTTGCTTTTTGTGTGACTTTAGAATTTCCCAAACTTTGCGCTCACCACAAAACTCATTTCAACACCTGTACAAAATCTTTGCTAAAACTTTACAATAAAAGCAAATATACTTACTCACATAGACACAAACATAAACATATTTATTAAGAAACCCGTTGAAGTGAGAGTGGATCAAAAAAATAATTCAATTAAATTTTTAAAACACTATTGAAATGTCATTTAAGCACATAGTTTGACGTTATACATCACATTATGTTTTTATTTTGTTTTTTGAAAGAAAACTTTCTTGAACCATTGAAATGTTCTAAAGTATTCTATAAATGTTAACTAAGTGCAAAATTTTCGCAGCACCCTAAGTTTTTTAAAGGTGCAAATACAAATGAATAGCTAACAGTGACATGTTTCCATTTCAAGCACCGCATGACATCTTAAACTGTGGTTGTACTTGTACGCTTTTTCATCGCACACAGCTACTGCTGCTGCTACTTCCGCAGCTGTTGACATACTCACGAGTAAATGTACCGTAGTATAGGTACTAGTATATGTGTCTGTGTTGTATTTAGGTGTTAAAATCAGTACTGCTTGTGTGCATGTAATTGTAATTTGTTAATTTCCCGCATTTTCAAAAATTAATTTTCGCGCCTTTTAAACGTTGGCAGTGGCGGTGGCAGTTCATTTGTTTATTTCTTTAACGCACACAGTTTTACATGGGTCCTAGGTACAACTCCTTATTAGTGTGGATGTGTATCGTAGTGTGTGTTTATACAGACATGCTGATGTGGCTGTCAAAAACAGCAACAAAGCAAAAAATTGTTTTTTTTTCTGTATGTTTGTGATTTTGCACCTGTAGCGTTATTATGTATGTATGCCGGAAATAATATAATTTACGCGGGCTTACTTCCTTTTTTTCTTTCTGGTAGCATACTTTTGTGCTGTATTTCTTGTTTTTTTTTTTTTGCTACTTTTTTGCTCTTGTTGGAACCTTTAAAAAGTTCACTTTTTTTTTGAGAATGTGTGAGCTTTTTTGTTGTTTCTTTCTATGCCAACAGTTTATTTTAATTGTTTTATTATGTTCTCGCAGCAAACAACAAAATGTGTTGTATGTGCTTGCATCCTTAAATTGTTTCGCTCGTATTTGTGCGTTTGCCCGATTTTACTGTTGTGTATGCGCGTATGTTTTAATTGCTCTGGGAGCAGCGTTTTAATTTAATTTTTTATTTTTTATATCGTGTGGTTTATATTTTCTTATTTTATTTCTTTTGACAGAAGTAGATTTTAATGTTCGCACTTCGGGGTATATGTTTTCTTCTGTTAGAAAAAAATCATTTAAAGATCTTAAATTTTAAAAGAATATCAAACCATGTAAAAAATGATTTTAAGTATAAAAAAATAAATAAATTTTCAACTACATAATCGTTTTAATAATAGGTTTTTATTAGACTTTTAATAAATATTTTCTTTTTCTTTTCAGGTAAGTGATTTTAAATGGAATATGCTGTAAAAGTAAGAAGTTCTATCTTTACCTTATATAGTTATTGACAAAAATACTGAAAACAATACAATATTCGTATATTTCGTATATAAGGTTGGCTAAAGGGCCAATCTTTACATAACGGATCAAGATTTGTGTTGACATCTCCGATTTTTGTGAAAATTGTTAAAAAGTTGGTATTTGACACACATATACTAATTGTGGTAAAATTATTTTCCAAAATTCCGAAAATTTCCAAGATGGCGGCCATTCGATGCAACCTTTGGATACTTGTATACTTGAAAATTTATAGCTCCTCGCCTTTTTACACGATTTTAATATATAAAATATTATAACTTACATTAAACCAAGTTTTTGGAAAAATATGTCAAAAAGACTCTTAAAACGGGATATGATGGGTTAAAATTTACTAAAAATGTTTCATCTTAACCCGTTATATCGCGTTTGTATGGATCTTTTTGACCTCTAATTCCAAAAACTTGGTTGTAATGGGTTAAAATTAGACCGCGTGTTTTGAACTGATCGTTTGTTCGATCAGCTCATCCGTTTTAAGCTGATAGTTTGTTTGTCCAGCTCAGAAACGCTCAGATAAACTTTTTTAAAATTGTACAAAAACTTTTAGGGTGCCACCTATTTTTTTGTAAATTTTGCTTAAAATGCTAAGATTAAATTTTTAAAAACCCTACGCATATTTTTAGGGTTGCCACCTGGTTACTTTCTGAATTTTTGTTAAAATCATACTTTTTGTAACTAAATTCAAATTTTTGGTTTAAGGAACGCTCAGATAATCTTTTTAAAAATTGTTCAAAAACTTTTAGGGCTGCCACCTACTGAGTCTTATATACAAATATTGACCCACATTTCTAGATTATAAAAGTGTTTTTTGTATTTGCCCGGCGCTGTGTAATCTTACAAAGACCAGCGCTAACTCGTTGTTTTCACTAATAGTGCCAGATTTAGTACTTTTTGTTAAATACGAAAATTGTGTGAACATGAAAATTAGTTAAAAAATGTTCAAGTCATGGACAAATGTTTGTCCAATTTATCAATTTTCCATTTTGTAACGCTGTTCATGGAATGGCTGGAGGGTTCATAATTTTTCTTTCAAACTATTATGAAATCAATATATCAGAGTCAGTGAGTGACAACTCTTCTTATCACTTTAATTTACCGAAAAAGACACAACAAAGTTTGCTAGATTTTTTTTCCGTCGCTACACTTTATAAACAACATTCGTATCATTACCTACCAACACCACGGTTAATGCAATAATTTTTTATCCCAGCCTCTTCCTCCACTACACTTAATGTCACTGCTCCCTCTTTGGTATCTTCCACTATAACAAATTGTGCGCATTTGTCAGTGTCCATTCCTACTTTTAATATCTCTCATCTCTTAACGTCTCGTCTCATTGCTGCCTTTTTCATCTTCTTCTTTCTTTATTTCACTATTACCAAAATATGTCTACAGCGTAACTTTTTGTAATTTGTCAACTCATGATTACTCGTACAATTCTTTACCCACTGTCCATCATTTCCGGTTACAAGAAGGATCTCATCATACTCACTTAATATTTCCTTTATTTTGTAGGTTTTTTCCTTTTTCATTAAAGTACATTGCTCTTCATTACATGAAAGTAATATTCATAATGACTGTCTGGCATTTGAGTGCGGCGCATTCATATGTTTTTGCATAGTGTCCTTTTTTTATATGTACATATAGTGGAGAAGACCTTGAAGTTGGCTTAAATGGAAATGCAAAATTACATTGGTTGTTTTTGCGGAAATATTTGAGTACTAAAATCAGTGGATTTAGCATTTAATTTTCAAAGATATAGTGATATTGAAGTATTTTTAAAAATATATGAGCTTCGAAAAACGAGTTAATGATTTTCCTGCAAAAATCTGGGTTTGTCATTCATTCAATATTTTGCAATACAGTTTCTACAGTTTCAGTGTTTTTCCCGCACCTTACACTTTTCCCGCCTTGTCAAATGAAGTCAACTGCAAGCAACATTTGTCGTCCACAACTAACAATAAATGTTTGCAATTTCAAATGACCTTCATTATTACAAACCTTTTTTTTTGTCATTACTCTTTATTCTGTTTTAGCTGCAACTTTCAGTTGGTATTATCTTTCATTTTACTCATGCAACACTGAGCAACAAAGAAAGAAAGCTGCGCACTTTCAATGATTTCATCCATACAGACTGATGAAGCATATAGGGCGAAAAAGATAATGGCTTTATTTTATGTGACATAGCGGTAAAAAGTTTTTTCGCCCACATTAGTCAGTTAATTACAGCAGCAGTTTGTCAACTCTCCGACTAAAACAATTTCAATCTTCGTCTAGAATTCATCTCCCTAGAAAACCATATTTAGCATTACTTCAGAGGGATTTTCTTTTCTTTGACATTTTTTGAAATCATTTTTAAAGTCCGAGGTGGGTCAGTTTTCATCAAAACTCTTCTAGCGCTACGCAGAATTCTTATTCAAACTTTTTTTTTTCTTACCTTATTTTGCGATTTATATGAAAAGTACTAACATTTTGGGAGAATGTTCTGCAAAAATTTTTTTTTTTCGAAGGGCTTGACAAACTAATCGTCAGTATTTTATTTTTTTTATTTATTTTGGACACTTGGACAAAACCTTTTATTTTTCTTTCGATTTGATGCGATTTAAACATTTTTCGACTTTTTGAACATATGACAATTTTTCGACTTTTTAAACATTTTTGATGTTTTGAGCATTTGGCAATTTTTCGACTTTTTGAACATTTGACAATTTTTTGACTTCTTGAACATTTTTCGACTTTTTGAACATCTTTCGACTATTTGAACATTTCTCGACTTTTTGAACATTTTTCGACCATTTGAACATTTCTCGACTTTTTGAACATTTCTCGACTATCTGAACATTTTTCGATATTTTGAACATTTTTCGACTTTTTGAACATTTTTCGACTATTTGAACATTTCTCGACTTTTTGAACATTTCTCGACTATTTGAACATTTCCCGACATTTTGAACATTTTTCGCATTTTTGAACATTTTTTGACTTTTTGAACACTTTTCCACTTTTTGAACATTTGAAAATTTTTCGACTTTTTGAACATTTTTCAACTATTTGAAAATTTTTCGACTTTTTGAACATTTTTCAACTATTTGAACATTTCTCGACATTTTGAACATTTTTCGACTTTTTGAACATTTTTCGACTTTTTGAACATCTTTCGACTATTTGAACATTTCTCGACTTTTTGAACATTTCTTGACTTTCTGAACATTTTTTGACATTTTGAACATATTTACATGATAAATAAGTAGTAGCTTTTTGCGAAATGTTTAGTTTTTTTTTTACAACTTTTGAATATTTATACTCCTTTAAAGATTGTGTACAAACTTTTTAAGCATTTTTCGAATTCTTGTACACTTTCGAGTTCTCTCAACATTTTTCTAAAAAAAAAAAGCTTAAAAGCTTCACACACAGCATATTGCATTATTGAATTCCGCGCATCCCCGACAGCTTTGCATTCAGGCCACCAAAGTGTAGCAAGCTATTCAAAGAGCAAAGCAAAAATGGTAGTCGAAACGACTAACATTATCTTTAACGTATAAAAAACATTGAAAACACAGCTATGCCTACAAAACTAAAACTACTGAACTAAATCAAATGCTAGTTGTTTCTACGAACAAAACAAGGAGCAATGTTAGTCAATACGACGAACAATAACCATTCAGGGTTGAGGGATAATTGCGATACTTTTTTGATTTGCTGTACAGAACACTAATCAGAACTTTATACAACTTTTTTTTTTTTTTTGCAGTTTACATGGATAGTTCAATAATTTTGGGTAAGAACTCTTTCATCGCTACTCAGAACTCTAATGAAATTTTTTTTTTTTCATTGGAAAATGAAACCCTCTGAAGCAGAAAATGTGCGAGCGGCTAAGCAAGAAGCTGCCTATTCTAAGTAATAGACTTTCATAAAAGAAACAAACTCATACACTACCAAGAAGAAACAGATATTTTGTTACATAGTGTAATTTATATGCTTTATTTGCAAAATTTTTTTGTATATCAACTTTACAACTAAAACTTTCTCATTTCATTGTTTTTTTTTTTTGTGTTGCGCAATTCACAAATAATCGTCACATCCGCATCCGTTTGCAATCAGTCACCATAGTGAATCGTGCAACGTCAAGTGACATCCGTTGTTGCTAACAGCGTAAGTTGCACAAGCATACACACACACACAAACTCATATTTAAACATATAACACACACAAAAACTATTCCCCATACATATATGCTGTTGGCTGTCAACATTTACGTGTGTATTTGTCTCTTGTGTCTTCTTCATTGTGTTTGTTACAATTTAACTCTGCAATGCTGATGCTGATGCTGCTGCTGTTGATGCTACTGCTGTTGTCTGCGCCTTAAAGTATGCAGCAGTATACGGAGCAACAGCAGCAGCAGCATTTGTTATGAATTGTTGTTGACAATTGTTCTTTTGTAGACTATTATTATATTGTTTTTGTTGTATTTTCGTTTCTTTTATATAATACTTATGCACTGTTTTTGTTGTTATTTCATTTTGCTTTTCGTTGTATAAGAGCGCAGAAGTCTGTCTTTTGTTTAAGTTTCTATAGCACTTGACTTTGGCGAAAACTAAGTGAGTTTGCTGAGTTGAGTTTTCTGTGCAAACATCGCTGCTTTGAAATTTTAATATTTTTCGCTTAAAGCGCATTTTCGCATTCAAGGTCTACGCTATTAAAGTCAGGAAATTTTTAATATTTTAATGGTAGAAGTTGGAGAAATTTTGTGCGAAAAAAATAATTTTTTAAAAATCTAATAGAGAAATTTCATTGGCAAATTCAGAGAAAATTTGCAGCGATATAGCAAGGACAATCTTACCCTTTTAGAGAAAAGATAGAGATAGCAGGTGCTTTACTATGAGCGTGTTGGTGTCAAGTTGATTTTTGTACGCGAAATAAAAAACCAAAATGCGTCGTTATATTTTTGCTGAGCCGTCCATTTGAAAGACCTACTGTAGACGGTCTAGTGGAAGACAAACAAATCAAGTGATAATATTCAAACTGCAACAATTTGATGCGAAATTTCAATGCGAATGAAACATTTGCCGATTTGAGCCGAAACAAATTTTAGTTTGCAAAATAATTGGACTTTAATAAAGACATTCTCTAGACGGTCTTGCTGTCCTTAGAGTAAATCATTTTCGCCACGCTTTTTCAACAAAAATTTAATTTCTATTTAATGGTTTTTCCTTAAGGACTATACTGTCCGTGAGTCATTTTTCTTTTTTCATCTTGCAAACCATAGAATTTACATAAAGTTTAACATAAAAGTAATATGACTAAGTACCAAATATTAAAAGTTATAAGTCTGACTTAAGTTAATGCTTGACATGTGATTTAATAGGTTTTTTGTTTTTTAATTTTTCCTTGTAATACATTTCATTTTAGCAACACTCTTCTGAGCGACTTTCTGAACAAAAGTTAACTTCTGAAGTTTTGCGGTTAAATTCAAAAAAATGTTAGTTACTTTAGCTGAAAATTGAAGAAAAAATAAAGAAATTACGCAAAATAAGCTGTAAAAGTAACTTTTTATATATTCTCAGAAAAAAAAAAAAAAATTCTTCAAAAAAATTTTGCAACCACAATTTTTCTTATGTACTTTCACATTTTGCTCTCTCCACTTTTTGCCATCAAAAACTTGTGTGTGAGAAAGTACAAACTTTTTAACGCTGTCAAAAATACATTGAAAAATTTGCAAACAAATTTTTGCTACTTTTTACTCCTCTTGGCTTTGCTCCTAAATGTATGTAATATCAGAAATAATAATAAGTAATGGCAACAATAAAAACGAGTAACTTTTGCTGCTGCTGCTGTTTTATTTTGAGTAATTGTGTCACATTTATCTTTGCCTAAATTTTTCTGCTACTATTTTTTTTCGATTCTCTTTTTGGTTATCCTACCTTTTTCGTCATACTATTTGTGTGAGCTACTTTGTGAGTAAAGAGAATCGTAAAAAGTTGCCCTATTTTTTTTTTTGGCTAACTGCTGACTCTATAGTATGTGCGCTCACTGATAATAATAACAATTTTTCTCATTTTTGACATTTGAAAAGTTGCGAAAAAAGTGCCAAAGCAACATTGCAAAAAACAAAAAGGTAGTGAGTGTATGAAAATAAAATGGTATATTGCTACTACTTATTTATCATGTTTTTTGTTTTGTTTTAGAAAACGTAGTTCTTTTTACAAAACTGCCAATTTAGAAAACTTGTTTTTTATGAAACAAATAGTTTCATCTGATATGTGCTTAATTATGGCATTTAAAACTTAAAGGCTGAGAAAATCTGAAATCTTTAAATTCTACTCTTTGATTTTATTTACCAAAAATTTAACCTACTCAAACCGCACTATCATTTGTTGACGTTGAACTTTATTCAAATGAGTTCGAGTGCTCGTTTTTGTTTTTAGAGAACCAATCAAATCAAAATTTCATAATAACTACTGCTTTTTGAGATCTTTGGCTTACACTGCGACCTGAAAAGATCTTTTGTACAACCTCTTTCCCTATCAGAACAGTTCCAGACTATCTATGTATACATCTTATCAGTGCAGTGGGATTAATATTGCCCAAGTTGTTAGGATCTTAACAGAGTCTACTGAAATCGTCGTTTAACAGGCCCATCTTTTTTAAGTGATAATTTAGCCTACAGTTACCTGACTATCAATGGCCCAATCTAATCAGTGCTTCCACAATTGACCTAAATGACGTTTTAATGGATTGACTTCAGCTTAAAACTTCAATTAAATTTCTGATGAATTATGTTTTCGAATTTTCTTAACTTTAAGCTTACGCCTTTAAAACTTCAACTTCTCCTACTTGCGCAATTCTTTTGCCATATTCCTTGTGCATACAATACACTTGCTACAACTTTATCATCGTCAATTGTTACGCTATTTGTTTGTGATATGTCACCCAATCCCAAGTACTTCATCCATTATAAATCCAAGTGCGCTTCTTTCTCATATTCCACGGATTATGTTTCAGCAGCAGCAGTCTCAGTGCCGCCGCCGAGACACAGTCACAGCTGCTCGGCAGATGCTGACTTGGGAAGCTGAACAACAATGAAGATCATGACTGGCTGCAGATTTTATGTCAAGCAAATCCGCTGTTGGCGTTACTACTTCGACTACCTACCCGAAAAAACTACTCATAATACATAGAATATAATGGAGTTGATGATGACGACAATGATGCTGATGATGATGATGATGCCAACGTCACTGATGACAGGAGCATGACAATGACAATGACGACGCGAACATTATATATATGTATGTAAGCACTCGTTTTTTTTTTTTTGTTTCCTTTCTTCATTTTTACTTTCGTCATCTGTCATCGCGTAAGAATTTTAATCTACGCTGGAGGATGAATGATTTGTTGGCGAATAGAAGCAGAAAAAAAAAGATTCTTCTTAACCCGCTGTCGTCATATGAAATCTTTTGTGAGAGAACCTTTTTAAAAAAGTAAACTATATATTTAGAAATCGTAAGCATTTTTATAAATTTTTCGAATTTTTCTTTTGAGTTTTGATCTTATCAATATTCCCCAACTTTTATCAATAGTTTTCGACATGTTAAGCGCTGTTCGTTTATAAGTTGTTTTTTCAAATATTTTTGATATTTTTTTCAAAATTCTTCGATTTCCGCGAAATTTTTTGACCCTCCTAAGATTTTTTGACTTCTCAATATTTTTTCCAATTCTTCAAATTTTTAAAATTTCTCAACATTTTTCGACTTTTTCAAAATTTTTTGATTTTCTCGACATTTTTCCACTTCCTCAACATTTTTCGTCTTCTTCAAAACTATTCGATTTTCTCAACATTTTTCGACTTCCTCAACATTTTTTGATTTTCTCGACATTTTTCGACTTCCTCAACATTTTTCGACTTCCTCAACATTTTTCGACTCCCTGAACATTTTTCGACTTCCTCAAATTTTTTTGATTTTCTCGACGTTTTTGGATTTTCTCAACATTTTTGAACTTCTTCAAAATTTCTTGATTTTCTCGACATTTTTCGACTTCCTCAACATTTTTCGACTTTTTCAAAATTTTTTGATTTTCTCAACAGTTTAGGATTTTCTCAACATTTTCCAACTTCCGACATTTTTCGACTTCCTTAACATTTGTCGACCTCAACATTTTTCGACTTCTTCAAAACTTTCCGATTTTCTCAACATTTTTCGACTTCAACCTTTTTTGACTCCCTGAACATTTTTCGACATCGTCAAAATTTTTTGATTTTCTCTACGTTTTTGAATTTTCTCAACATTTTTGAACTTCCTCAAAATTTTTTGATTTTCTCGACATTTTTCGACTTCCTCAACATATATGTGCCCTTGATTTTGAAAGTGATATAAGTCCATTTCGGGGCAAAAGTAATGTCATTCACATTATGTGCTGTAATAATCGGTTTTTTTGCGATACTATTTTTTGAACATAACACCATTAATTTCACATAATGTGGTAAACTTTCTGTAAAAACAGAATTCAATATTATTTGTTCTGAACAAAATGTCACCTAATTCATATTATGACATTACTTTTGCTCCGAAATGGACTGATACCACTTTCAAAATCAAGGGCACATATCGACTTTTTCAAAATTTTTTGATTTTCTCAACATTTTTGGATTTTCTCAACATTTTCCAACTTCCTCAAAATTTTTTGATTTTCTCGACATTTTTCGACTTGTTCAACGTTTTTCGACTTTTTAAAAATTTTTCGATTTTCTCAACATTTTTCGACTTCCTCAATATTTTTTGATTTTCTATACATTTTACGATTTTCTCAACATTTTTCGACTTCCTCAACATTTTTTGACTCCCTGAACATTTTTCGACATCCTCAAAATTTTTTGATTTTCTCGTCGTTTTTGAATTTTCTCAACATTTTTGAACTTCCTCAAAAATTTTTGGATTTTCTCAACATTTTTCGACTTCCTCAACATTTTTCGACTTTTTCAAAATTTTTTGATTTTCTCAACATTTTTGGATTTTCTCAACATTTTCCAACTTCCTCAATATTTTTTGATTTTCTCGACATTTTTCGGCTTCCTCAACATTTTTCGACTTTTTAAAAATTTTTCGATTTTCTCAACATTTTCCAACTTCCTCAAAATTTTTTGATTTTCTATACATTTTACGATTTTCTCAACATTTTCCGACTGAAAAAATTTTTAAATTTTCGAAACATTTTTGGACAAAAAATTTTCCATTTTATCAACATTTTTTGACGTTTTAAAAATTTGTCGATTTTTTCAACATTTTTTGATTTTCTCGACATATTGCGACTACCTCAACATTTTCCGACTTCTTCAAAATTTTTCGATTTTCGCAACATTTTCCGACTTTTTCAAAATTTTTCAACTTTCTCAACGTTTCGATTTTTCGATTTCCTCAACGTTGCCAGACTTGTTTTAGTTTTCAGATAATTTTGCACATTTTTTCCAAAATTTTCATAGCGAGTTTTTTCGAGAACTCTGAAGATTTTGTAAAATTATTCAACATTTATAGACTTTTACAAAATCTTTCCAATATTTTTGAATCTTTTAACATTTTTCTCGTATAAAAATCTCGAAGTTTTCCCTTGTTTCGAATTTGAGACCACGGTAGAAAATGGGTTAAATGACTAAAAGCTGAAGGAGTAAATTTCAGCAGCTCAAATGGCAGCATGATGATAGAAATCTGTTAAGAAAACGTGTATAACGCCCAATTTTGTTTCGCTTTTTTTCGTTCCTTGGACGACACAACAAGAAAAATGACGAAATCAACACAAAAGCAAACAATTTGGTCTCAACTGTTGTTTTGCGCACTGATGTTGTTGTTGTTGTAGTATTGTTATTGTGGTGCTGATGGTTGCGTTGGGGTAAAGTAACGAAAAAAAATCCTGCATTGTTTGATTAGTGAACGCGATGCGCGGCGAGGGTTTATTAAGCAATCTTGAATTGAGTGGAATCGTCAGTTGTCTGTGTGGTGGGTGGGTTGAAGGTCTTTGGCACCTAACGTTATGGCGGAGCAGTGAAGTGGAAAAAATTCAGTTGACACAAAAAATTGACAATTCAGTTGGTTGCTCATTCTCCTGCTGTTGCTGTTGTGGTTAATGAAAGCAACGCGCATTGTTACATTATTGGAAATTATTTTTAGATTAAGGTCGAAAAAAAAAACCACAGGGATAAGGCGATAACAAGGATTTCTTAAAGCGCTGTGAAAAAAAAATTGCAAAAAGCATTAAATTTACGTTTAAAGCATTGAAGAAAATAGCACTAAGAGTGTTTATTCCTCGAGTGGAATCTAAAAAAAGCAAATTCTTTTGTGTGCAATTAAAAAAGAAATTAATACGAAAAAATTTTGCAAAATTCTTGAAAAAATATTAAGCACTACACAATGACGATAGACGACGACGACGGTACAACACAACTAAGGAATGCTGCAAAAAGTATGCAACAAACTTTTCTCATTAGAATTTTTATTGCATAATAGCAAGGCGCACTTACCTGCTAAGGACATGATGTCGTATGCAAAATGCTGAAAAAACAATAAAAATATTAAAAAATGCAAAGTGAAAAAGTGGAAAAAATACAACAAAACTGAAAAAAAAAAAAAAAACCAGCAGACATACTAAATAGTAGTAGAAAAAACTCCAATTATTTTTCTTGCAAAAAATACAAGAAAATGAAGAAAAAAAATGCATTGCATCTAAAACTGAACTTAAAAAAGTGGAAATGAATGAAAATCATCATAACGTTGATGTTTATGATGCTGTTGATAATGTAGATGCTGAGCATAACAAGTAGAGTTAAGGATAAGCAAACCCTGCTGCTTGCTACTGCTAAGATGCCAATGGACTTTAGTTGCAGTCGTTCGTTCAATTGTTTGTGCAAAAGGCATAAATCTTAAGAGGATTCAAGTTGTAGTTCCATTCGGATTTGCTAAAGATTTGACGTTTACGTCTAAAGTTCAATTGTCTGGCATTGAGTAGGCAACAGCAGCAGCAGCAGTAGTAGTAGCAGTCAGTCAGCCATTCAGCCAGAAAGTAGTCAAGCAGTCAGCCGGCAATCAAGCGCTTGAAGTGTTTTGTGCTGAAGCGTTTGGGAGTAGTAGAGTAATGAATGTCAGCAAAAAACAATGCCTGTGAGATTATTTTAAAAAGTTTGAAATCTTTAAAAAATTTTTTATTTTGTTTGAAACAGGCTAAAAATCATAAATAAATGCAAAATATACAGATCGATAGCCCCAGTAGCTAGTTGTCTTATCCTAAGTACTTTTATTATTTTTAATAATATTACTTGTAAATAAATAAATAAATGCAAAATACCACTTTTTTGAAATCAAAATTTTACAATTCACTTCTTCTTTATGCTTTCGTTTTTATACTGACTACATTTGGTTTTTGGCCGAAATTTGATCATTTCGATTTGACTTCAGAAGGGCCATGCAACTGTTAATTTAAGCAAATGAATTCTCATCAGTAACCATGTTGGTGCATTTTCTGTTATTTGGTGTGGCAAAGCCATCTTTAAAACACAGAGATCATATTATACTTAGTTCCCCAGTGCTAACCCTATCTCCATACCAAATTTCACAAAAATCGTTGCAATAGTTTAGCAAAGAAAGCGTTTTTCCTATTTAGGGGTAAGGCACCTTTATAATAAAATGAAATCCTATGAACTGCTCTTCTTTGCAATCTTTCCAACAAAAAAAACCAACTAGTAAGGGTGTAACTTTTGGCCTGGCCAAGTATTAAATACCCTACACTGCAGTATTTCAAAAGTTTTGCTTATATGGAAGGTGCCATGCCCTTTTGTCCGGGTTCACCCAGTTTTTGCTCAGAGCTTACATTTATAGCCCTTAGTGTTTGGGTGCAATTTAGTTGGATTATCTCAAAAAACTCTTTTTGGTTATATGGGAGGTGCTACGCCCTCTTGTCCGATTTTGCCCTGTTTTTGCTGTTCTTATTATCTGAGTGAAATTTGGTTGGATTATCTCAAAAAACACTTTCAGAATAGCATTTTGAAAATTTTGCTTGTTTGAAAGGTGCCACGCCCTCTTGTCCGAATTGGCCTTGTTTTTGCTCAGAGCTGGCGCAAACCATTCCTAGTTTTTATGTGTATTTGGTTGCATTGTCGTGAAAAAGTTGCATTTTGAACATATTTTTTGTATGAGTGGTAGGCATGTCCGTTGACCGATTTCACTCTGTTTTAATCCCTCGAGCTAACTTTAACTACGGAAGCAGTGTACTAAATTTCATCGAATTATCTTACTCAATTTTCCCAAAAAATTTATTTCCACACACAGCCTGCCAGCCAGACAGACGTACAGGGCTCTATTGACTGAAGAGATGACGCTGATTAAGAATATACTTTTCTATCTCTGCCACACATCCTTCTCTGCGTTACAAACAAAAGGACAAAGAAAATAATACTTACCCTGGGTGTAGGGTATAAAAAAATTGAGCTGATATGATGAGATTTAGGCACAGGAGCCCATTTATATAAAGGCTTGAAAAATTAGTACTTCAATGCTTCAATTAATACTTCGTCACTCTAATGTATAGCTTACGCGTACCACTAGTCTTCTTTATAATATAATCGCTTCATGAGTCTTTTTCACTGAATCATCATTATTAGACTTTACATCACTTCTTCAATATCACTTCATCGTACTTCATAACTTCATCCTCACGCCACAATACTCCATTTTTTCATTACTTCAATAGTTTACTTCATTGCAATATCATAAGACATCATTGATTCACATTATATCCTATTACTCCACTACTTCACTATTACATCATTATAATTTAATGCTTCATCACCTTACTTCAGTTCTAAATTATTTTCTCACCCTTTTGCTTTACTTCACTGCCAAATCACCATACTTAATTTCTTCATTACAACATGACTATGTATTTGAAAAGTGCACCAATATACTGCAGCAATTACCTACTACATACTTCAATACTATTAAAACGTAGGTAATTCAGTTCTTCACTTCAACGTAACTACAGTTCATCACTTCACTATATTTCATCAGTTCTTCATTTTTTGCTATATGATTCGATGTCATTTTGTTCCATATCATCACTATAGAAACATAGTTCAGCAATTCATAGTTTCATCAGTTTACTTCAATTCTTCATCATAATATCAGTTCACTCCATTACTGAATTTTCCCATACTTAATTCACCACTTCTTCACTTTATTTCAGTACTTCCACACATTTTGTACTTGCATTACTTTTCATTACTTCACTACGCTTCAATGATACTTAATTTTTTGAACACTGCTATATGAAACTATGCCATACTTCAGTATGTCATCATTATAAAGGCTTCAAGAGTTCATAACTTTTTTCTGTACTTCGATACTTTACTGTAACATCAGTTTACTCCATGACACTTCGTTACTTGATTTTCTTAATAATCAGTACACTTAATACTTCAAGAAAAGTTTATCACTTTGCAATATTCCATTAATACTTCATTATTTATGTACAACTTAAAAACCGGAATGTTTTAGCGAAATTTGATGCTTTATTGTGGAAAAATGTTACAATATATTTTATTCAAAGTATTGTCCATTGGAAGCTACAACATTTCCCCATCTTTCAAGCAATTTATGAATTCCATCCCAAAAAAATTGCGCCGGCTTAGTGGCCAAAAATGAATCTATCCAATTTTCGATATCTTGAACTTAAGTGAAGCGTATTCCCGATAGGGCATTCTGCATTGATCGGAACAAATGGTAGTCTGATGGTGGAAGGTCTGGGCTATAAGGCGGGTGAGCCAAAACTTCCCATCCACTATTTTCCAAATAGTTTTTCACGGGTCTTGCAACATGCGGCCAAGCGTTGTCATGATGAAAAATTATTGCTTCGTGTCTGGTAGCGTTTTCCGGGCGTTTTTCGATAATGGCACGCTTCAAACGTATTAATTGTATTCGGTACAGGTCACTTGTGATTGTCTGGCCCAATTTCAACAACTCATAATATAACGGCCCCTTCTGATCCCACCAAATACACAGCATAACCTTGGCGCCATGGATATTTGGCTTCGAGGTTGATTTGGCTGGTTGGCCGGGTTTCACGTTTGACTTTTTGCGCTTGGGATTGTCACAATAGATCCATTTTTCATCCCCAGTCACAATCCGATGCAAAAATGATTTGTTTTTATGGCGCTCAAGCAGCATTTCAGATATACAGAAGCGCCGTTCAACGTCTCTCGGCTTCAACTCATAGGGGACCCAATTACCTTGCTTCTGAATGTATCCGGCGGCTTTCAAACGTTTCGAAATGGCTTACTGAGTCACTCCCAACGATTTGGCAAGCTCGTCTTGTGTTTGACACGAATCCTCATCGAGTAGCTTCTCTAATTCTTCGTCTTCAAACTTTTTTGCCTGTCCTGGGAGTTTTTTGTCTTTGATGTCAAAATCGGCTTTTTTGAAGCGTTTAAACCATTCAAAATACTGTGTTTTTCCTAAAGCATCGTCGCCATAAACTTCTACAAGCAAACTATGACTTTTCGCAGCAGTTTTCTTTGCAAAAAAATGGCCCAACAGAACCTCCCGCAAATGCTGTCTTTTTCTCGAATTTTCGAAGTTATTCATCGTGAAAAATAATAATGATGCACACAAGATAAAATTGTTCTGTTGACTGATTTTGACAAATGTACCTTCAAAATGACATATATATAAAGTTCGAGCTTTCACAATATTTGTTAGTACGGGCATCCACCGTTAAATTCCGGTTTTTAAGTTGTACACCCAATATATAAGTGCTATATGGAACGACGCCATCACTATACATGCTTCAAGAGTTCATAAGTTTTTTTCGATACTTCATTCATTACTTCACTATAATATCAGTTTGCTCCATTACACTTCATTACTTGATTTTCCCCATAATCACTACATCACTTCTTTACTTCAATACTTCCACACAAGTTGTTCTTGCACTACACTTCATCACTTCACAATACTTCACAATACTTCACAATATTTCAAAATACTTCTTCGACGGCGCTATCGCTATGCATGTTTCAAGAGTTCATAATTTTTTTTCTATGCTTCGTTACTTCACTATAACATCCGTTTACTTCATGACACTTCATTACTTGATCCTTCCCATCATTTCATCACTTCTTCACTATACTTCAATACTTCAAAAAAAGTTGTATTTGCACTACTTTTGATTATTTCATTTTATGTACTTCATTAATACTTCAGTTTTTGCATCACAGCTATATGAAGCGATGCCATATTTCAATATATCATCACTAAACATACTTCAAGAATTCATAATTTCATCGTTTACTTCAATACTTCATCATATTATCAGTTTACTTCATGGCACTTCATAACTTTTCTTTTATAATCAGTTCATCAGCTTACTTCCATACTTCAAATACAATTGTTACTCGCACAAATAAATAAAATTTCCAAATACTCACATAATTTGAGCAACCTAAATTAAAAACAATGTACTTTCACTTGAAATTTTTTCGCCAGTGTTACCATCGACTTAATATGCTGCTGCATATTTCAAGAAAAAAATCGAAAAAATTCTTTTACTCATTTTTGCATGCACAACAATGCGATTAACTTTCCATGCAATTTGACGTTGAACAGCAATTGAATTTGCCATACCCGTCGCACACTATGCCTTGCTCTTTCACATTATAATGCTGCTGCCGCTGACTCTATTATTTGCAATCTCGTTTTCATGAGCATTTTAAACCGCTTAACCGCAAACTCCTAAAAATAGATTTCAGTTTCTGCCTGCGGCTAAATTTGCTGCCATATCCTTTGCCATGGCAAATTTTTTTTGCTTTCACTATTATTTCACTTGTTTCATTAATACTTTGAATTGTTTTTCACTTTTTTTTCATTGCAAAAATGCAAAAAAAGGAGGAAAACATTATAGAAAAAATCGAAACCAAACCGACCAACAGCAACAATGGCAATAAAATTAGTAGACGAAAGAAAAAAAATTCTAAAGAAAGGAAAATCGAAAAAAGCTTAACAATTTTTGCCGCTGGTCATACTTTGAAAAACTTCAATATTCTAAGGCGCAAAGAGTGCGCAAAAAAATGCTGTACAAAAGTGTTGCCAATAGTATTGGTGGTAGTAGTAGTAGCAGCGAGAAAAAAAGTAGCAAGAAATTGCAAAAAGTTTTGCCACTTAATTTTTTCCATTAAATTTTTTCTTTATTTTTTTTTTTTTTTTGATTTTTTTTTTATTTCCACTTTATCTCCGCCCTCTCTCCCCCAAACGGCAAACACATAATCGAAGTCGCAGCTTAAGAAAGTATTACAGCTCAAGAGTGTTAGCACGAAAAGAGCAATAGCAGACAGGGTAAGCGGCAGCACAAAAGTAATAGAAGCCATAATAAAATGAAAATATACGCAAAAAAAGGAAGAAAGCAAAGATTCCTAACAAACAAACAAACAAACAAAATAGAGAAAAATGTAAAAGAAACCTTCCTATTCATAGAACGAATGCAATAAAAACACAACGACGACGACGTACATGTACGGAAAGCGCACACAAAAGTATGCAACACAATTTTAATTAGTTTTGAAAGTATTTTAATTTCTGTAATTTGTGTATTTGCAAGGATACAGCACAAAGTGTAACACAAGAAAATACTAGTAAGCAGGGGGCAGGGGTGCGGAATGTGTATGATAGGAAATAAAAAAGGACTTTTGAGCTTTGTACGCTTTAATGATTATTAGCATTATTTGGGATTTAAATGAAAAAGTTCAAAATGGAAAAAAAAAAAATTGAGACAGCAAAAGATAAATATCACAAAAGAAAAAGGGTGAAATCAAATCAAAGTTCAATTAAATACTTTTTAAAGTTGTTAAAACTTTGAGAATACTTTTTAACAAACCATTTCATTGGCGATGCACAAAAGTATGCAAGATAAAATTTTCGATTTATCTTTTGATGAAAATTTAAATTTTTCTATTTTTACAGATTTATTTTATTTAAAATTTTCCGTATTTATAGACAAAAGCGCTAAATGTTTCAATGTTTGCACTACATACACTCTTAAAGGGTGTATTTTAGAAGATTTTTGATTAGTAAGAGGCACCGAAAAGTAGGCCATATTTTTTATATTTCAATTTAAAGTAACGGCTACGCAATTTTTTGTTTCTTTTGAAAACAAATCTTTCAGTCTTAAGTTGCATACCATAAATGCTAAAATTTAGCTAATAATAGTTTCTTTTTTAATAACAGCAAAAATAAAAGCGCCTCAAAGTATGCAATGTTTCCAGTATGTAAAAGTTCCTACAGATTCTTCTAAGTTTTTTTTTTTTTTGAATTAATCGCTTGCCATTTGTAACAGGTTGCGCTAGAAAATCTTTAAGTCATATTCTTGTCAAAAGACGCAACAAAAAATTACGGCATACTTTTTGGAGCAAAACCCATGTTCTTATCAAACTTATTTGTAGCGCAAAAAAAAACTTTTATTTGTCATAATAACGTAAGTTAAGAGAACTTAAAAATGTTTTTCTACACTGTGCCATAAAATGTAGCATACATAATGCATGTTAAAAAAAAAATAACTTGCATACTTTTAAGCTGTTCCAGAAGTTATAGATTAACCTCGTTAGCTCACAAAAAAATCGATGACATGCTTTTATGTTGCTGGCAAAAACGCATTACATCACGCGACATAATGTGCATATATGTAGGAAGTTAAGCGATAACATGTTGTGATTATGTCACTGTTGCACATAAAGTGCTTTATCGCGTAGCCTACTTTTTTGGCAACATTTTGATATAAAAAAATAAAAGCAATTTAAGTTTAGCGAAATTTTTGGGAAAATTACTGGATTTTTTTAAATTGCTGAGACTTTTTCGTTTAAGTTTTAGCTTAGTTTTTTTTCAATCAACTAAAAGCTGAATTAATTCTTGTCCTTTGCATATTACACCTGTATTGCTGCTGCTGATAACTACCATTTTGCACTGCTTGCATTTGCACTTTATCCTGTGAAATATTCCCATATCCTTTATGTATCACTGACTTGCTATCACTATTCATATGCTTTGCATTTATAATCCTAATTAATTGCATTCAATGAATTCTCATTGATTTATACAATATCAACTAATGCTGCTTGATACTCTGGCTGATGCGATATATAATTCGTGTTTCCTTTTTAGTTTTTGCTGTCTTTTGCTTTCGTTATTTTAGCGCATTTTGCTTTCTATATGGTTTTGTGTTGAGTGTTAAGGAAGGAAAGGAAATATATCGATATTTATTGCTATAGTCATTTTGTTTTGAAAATTGGCAGATAACCCTTTTGGGTCCCTTTAATTCTGACAAAGCGATTAGACACTTTTTCTTGGAATTACATATGTTCAGAGTTTCTTTGGCCCAACCAATCAAAGTCAAATGTTGAAAAAGTCAAAAATGTTGTCAAAAAAAAAAAAAAAACAAAACATGTGAATATCAAAATATATTGAAAAGTCGAAAAATTTTGAAAAAAATCGAAAAATGTCGAAAAAGTCAAAAAAATGTTTTCAATGTCAAAAAAGTTGAAAAAGTCAAGAAATGTTGTCAAAGGCAATAAATTTTTAAAAAATCATAATATGTTGAAAAAGTCAAAAAATGATGTCAATGTCAAAAAATGCCTAAAAAATCATAACATTATGATCAATTTTAAAAAAATCATAAATGTGGAAAATGTCAAAGTCAAAAAAATGCCAAAGTCAAAAAATGTTGAAAAAGTCGAAAAATTTTGAAAAAAATCGAAAAATGTCGAAAAAGTAAAAAAATTCTGTCAATGTCAAAAAATGTTGTCAATGCCAAAAAAATTATAAAATGTTGCAAAAGTCAAAAAAATGTTTTCAATGTCAAAAATGGTGAAAAAGTCAAGAAATGTCGTCAAAGGCAAAAAATTTTGAAAAAATCATAAAATGTTGAAAAAGTCAAAAAAAAATGTCAATGCGAAAAAAATTGTAAAATGTTGCAAAAGTCAAAAAAAATGTTTTCAATGTCAATAATGGTGAAAAAGTCAAGAAATGTCGTCAAAGGCAAAAAATTTTGAAAAAATCATAAAATGTTGATAAAGTCAAAAAATATGTCAACGTCAAAAAAATTATGAAATGTTGAAACAGTCAAAAAAATGTTGTCAATGTCAAAAAATGTTGAAAAAGTCAAAAAATATTGTCAATGCCAAAAAAATTATAAAATGTTGAAAAAGTCAAAAAAATGTTGCCAATGCCAAAAAATCTTGAAAAAGTCAAAAAATGTTGTTAATGTCAAAAAATGTTGAAAAAGTCAAGATATGTTGTCAAAGGCAAAAAAAATCATGAAATGTTTAAAGAGTCAAAAAAATTTTATCAAAGTTAAAAAATGCCGAAAAAATCAAAAAATTGTGGTCAATATTAAAAAAATCCTTAAATGTTTAAAATGACAAAATAATGTTGTCAATGTCAAAAATTGTTGAACAAGTCAAGAAATCATGAAATGTTTAAAAAGTCAAAAAAATTTTGCCGATGTCAAAAAATGTTAAAAAAGTAAAAAAAAGCCAAATAGGAGCTTTCGTTTCGCAGTTTCTGCGTCCAATTTTGATTTCCGATATATTTGATAAACACTTATGACACACCAATGTTTGTAGAGCATCATAGCAAATACAGCACATCTCCTTAAAGCAGCAAAAACGTTATCCCTATCAATTTTTCAAATAAAAATGCATCATTTACTATTTACTTGGATTTTATTTTAACGGGCGCACATGTGTGTTTTCGCTTTAATTATGTTTTGTTGCTGGAAATGCTGCAGCATTTGTTGTTGCTGTTGTTGTTGTTGTCGTCATAGTTGATTTATCCTAACATTTGCTGAGTTAATGATTACTCATTGAAATGAAAATTTGCTTCATAGGGCATACAAAGCTTAAATTAAATTTACTTGATTTGCAGAGGGAGGTAAAGAAAGAAAAAAAGGATATTGGGGATAAAATTATTTTTCCCCTTGTATTTTAACACCTTTTATCCCCAAAGTGTTTCTGCTATTCCCACAAAAGCTTTCGCAGTTGTATTTTTGCGCGCTTTGATGTTGGTTTTGTTGATTTACTATCGCCCTTCTCCTCTTGCTTTGACTAACACTGCGCTAAATGTGCGCTATGTAAGTATTTGTGCAGTGAGCGTCTATATGTACGTATATTTGTATGTTGACAGTTGTACGTGCTGCTTTGTTGGTGCGTTGTTTGTTTTATATTTATGTACGGTTGGTGGCGTCGACAGTTCAATGACATTTCAAATGCAATTTAAGTATTTGACATGAAAATGGGTTGTTTAGTTCTGATTGAGATTTGCCATTAATTTAAGTCTTAAAGTATGCTGTAGAGATTTTAAAAGAAGACCTTTTGATGCGTTGTTGCAAAAAAATTATTCGTTTTGAGCTTTGACAGAAATGTTGAAGATGTAAAGCTACTTTCACATTATTACTGTCAGTACATTTAATTAAGCCAACAAGCTACAAAACTTGTTAAGACGCTTAATGCACGACATGCGTTGCTTTGAACTTTTTTAATATCTATCTTTATTTAAGGCTTTGGAATCAAGAAAATCTTGAGAATTTGCGGACAAAAGAAAAATCTTACGAAAAAAAAGAGAAATTTCTAAAACTTTGTTGCTTCTGTAACTTGACCAGCAACTCTATTAACTAGCATGCTTAGTTACCCTTATATATAAGTTTCCATTTATTCTTATGTACATAGCTCCTTGTATGTACATATCTATATCAAAGTTGCATGGCCAAGCTTTAGCTTTGACTTTGGCATGAGTACAAGATGTTACAATTTTTGATTAAGAAAATTTTCAATGCCAGTTTTGTGGCTAACGAAGTACCAAAGAAATAGGGAGTAGTAACAGTAGTAGTAGTAGTAGTGGCATACAATAACAAACGCAACAGCGTGACCAAGAAAACTTTTGCGTCTGCTACGCTCAAGAGTTTTCATGGGTTTTTCTTCCAAAAAACGAGAAAACTCTCAATGCTGCATTGCAAATAGAAAAAGTATAAAAATGCAGTAAGTTGAAGCAAAAATTTAAGAATTTTACGAAGTTCTTACGCAGCATAATGTTCGTGTAGCTTGAGTTTGCTCATTAGGGTAAAATAGGCTAAAAGCACGCACTTTATAAAATAAGATAGTCACAAAAGTTTTTCAGCTACCTTTCTAGGCTTTTCAACGAACCATAGTCAGGCTTTCCCACCATCAACTTCTTTCCTCTTTTTGACGAAGCATCACTTTCGTCGTATTACTTTTTAAGTTTTATGCTACTTTTGGTAAAATATCATGCAACTTTTTTTATCGCATGCTATTTTTTGTCATATGACCTGTTAAGTTTTATACTACTTTTGATGAAAATATCATGCATCTTTTTTATCGCATGCGATTTTCTGTCTTTTGACTTTTTCAGTTCTATCCTACTTTCTATTAAAAATGTCACATAAATTTTTCATCCCATGTAACTTTTCTACCTTATGCGACTTTCTTGTCTTATATTGATCGTGCAGCTTGAGTTTCTCATAAGGGTAAAATAAGCTAATAATAGCACGTACTTTATATTATAAGATAGTCACAAAAATTCCTCCAATAGCTCTTCAACGAACTTTAGTCCGGCTTTCCCATCATCAACTTCATTTGCAAAGCATCACTTTCGCCACATGACTTTTAAAGTTTTATGCTTCTATTTATAAAAATATCATGCAATTTTTTTTTATCGCATGCGATTTTTTGTCATATGTCCTGTTAAGTTTTATACTACTTTTGTTGAAAATATCATGCAATTTTTTTTATCGCATGCGATTTTCTGTCTTTTGACTTTTTCGGTTCAATGCTACTATCTTTTGAAAGTGTCTCGTCACTTTTTTATCACATGCAAATTTTTCTACCTAAGGCGACTTTTTTGTCTTATATCACCATCTTAACAAACATTTTACATTCCATAATTCCTTCTAGCGATATACTTTGTGTATTTCTTAAGCAGATATAACTAACTCATAATATCTCAAAGTTTTCCATACATACTAAACTTTTTCTCTCTGCTACTTTTACCCTATTTAACGTAGAACTTAAGTCTTTCAGTTACCAGCAAAACCACTAAATAAACACTGAAATGTATGCTATAGTTTTTGGGCAAAAATCAAAAGGCAACTCCATTGAAAACTTCTTTTTTGATTTGCTTTTAAAAAAAGTTGTAGTTTTTCTGTTTTTTTTTTTTTAATTTGGTTATTTTACTCTGTAAACTATGAAGCATTTTTGTCTGCATGATGTTTTCTTAGCAGTTGAAAATTTTCCAAGTTTTTGTGCGCTTTTCTCGAAATTCTCATGCAGCTACTACTTTCGTACTATTTATTTCAAAATATATATAGATGTAAAAAGAAGCTAAGTATGTCTGTCTGCCTGCACTTGTGCGAAAAGCATGAGTTTTGCAAGGGAAATGCAAATTTTTGGCCATTTTCTTGGCATAAATTAAATAGTTTTATTGACCAGAATAAATAAAGCCATTGATAGCCCGTTGTCAAGAATGTTAAAAAAAAATCACAAGTAAAACTATGTAAATAATTGCTCAAAATGTTGCTGCTGTTAGTCTTTTGAAGTACAAAGTTGCAATTTGCAATTGTTTAATTTTAGAAATTTACTGATTAAAGAAATTCTTGAGAAAAGTTTGACGCGTCGTACAAATTGAAGTCAATATTAAGAAATTTACAAATTATGTCAACAAAATATCACTTTGGTATATTTAATTAAGTGATGAACCAAAATGCGCCTAAAAGTAGATAACATAAATTGTGTCGATAATATAAGGTTTTGCTGTGTTACATTTGCCACATTTGCACTGCATATTTTTAGGGGAATTTTTTTAAATGGTAGTTTTCAGAGCTTTGTATCATTATAGATGTAAGTGTTAGAAAAAAGTTCTTCCAATAATATCTACAGCGACATTACAGTAGAGAGTAAGCATTTTGTTCTGACAAAAAATACTTTAACCTTTTGACCCATTTTTATTGCTTACCATTGTTTATTATTAACTTGTTTGTCAAGTTTTTTTGCTAACAGGAATAAATTTGGCAAAGAAACAATAACTCAAGTCAGTGTGTACTTGAGGCGAAAGTTTTTTGTTTTGATTGGGTGTACAAAGCATTTTTGTTTGTTTTAAAAATATAATATTTGGAAAAAGTGGAAAATTTATTCTTGCCAGCACTACAGTATTTTATTATTTTTATTGAAGCAACTCTTTTTCATTTCTCAAGTTTTCAACACAAATATTTTTCAAGTTTTTTGCAATTTATTCTGTTGTTATCGTATTGGAAATTTATTGTTTTATTTATTACATTTTCTATTTAGAAAATATGTAAACTTATAAAGATATATGGTTTTCACTACCTAAAAAGCTAAAAACTTTTGATTGTGAGTAAAGCACAAATTTCCAAGAGTCAAATTCTATTGATAAACTTAAAGTCAGTAAATAAAATGCATTCAAACATTGAACGTAGCATTTTATTTTTATGTTCGCATCTTTCAATCTGAGGCGTTACGAATGAGAATCCCCTAGGCATTATGATATGCGCCCACTTTTTGTATCATATGTGACGTTTTGGCCTCATATATGAGCTCTTCGTCTCATATTTGAGCTCTCGATAAACTATTTTTTCACCTAACGGTTTTGATATGAGCCCTTTGTTTGTCTCATCTTTGAGCCCTTGGTCCCATATATGAGCTTTTGGTCTCATATTTGAGCTCTTGATAAGATATTTTGCATATTAGAGCACTGAACGTTTTTGAAGACACTGTTGACATAAAAATTTGCCAGTAGAACTGCCGATCTGGAGAAGTTAGTAAAAGTTGCTATGTGGTGTTGCTGCAGCTACTTTTCCAAGAGTCAGCTTTCTGTTGATTTACATAAAGTCATTACCAAGTAAACAGATTGCATTATAACTTTAAATGGTGTATTTTACTTACACTTTCACATCTTTCGAACTGTGATGTTACGAATGAGCATCCTCAAATTAATATAATTTATGAAATATGCGCTTAGTTTGTTTCATATTTGAGTTTTCGGTCTCATGTATGAGCTCTCGGTTTCATGTTTGAGCTCTCGACTAACTATTTTTCGAGTATTTAGCATATTAGTACACCTAACGTTAGTCGCATCTTTCCGTCTGTAATGTAACAAATTTAAATGCTTCAAGCAATATTTTTTTTGATATGAGCCATCTATTTGTCTCATCTGTGAGCTCTCGGTCTCAGATTTGAGTTCTTGATTAACAAGTTTTCAGAGCATTTAACATATAAGAATATCAAACGTTGTTGAAGATACTGTTGACATCAAAAGTTGTCAGTAGAACGGCCGATCTGGAGAAGTAGTTGCCATGAATGATTTTCCTTGATCTTAATCCTTGTTGCCTTCCAAAGCCTGTACGGTGACCACTTGTATAGGTTTTAATACGTTTTCAAGCAGTTTTTCTACTAGCTTAAGCTAACATTTGCCATGGATATTTTCTCAGTACATTAAATAACCTTAAACTGAACATAACTTTGGATTTTCTATTGTTTTTTATTGCCTCTTTTTGAGTTTTTTTATTGCATTTTGGTATGATATTAAACTATTTATAATATGTATTTTCCTTCCGATTTATTTTTGTAACCCTTTATTTATTTAAAGCCCTTTTTTGTTGAATAAATGCGCATGTTTTTCGCACAGAGTAAAGTTATGCGAACCGTCTGCCATTTACTTTAAATTCCATTGAGATTAGTGCTCCATTTTTTGGTATCCTGCATATTTAAAATGGAACAATTGGGATATCAACAACAAAACAAGGCACAGGTGTGATTCACAAAGCTCGCTGCTGTATGCTTAACCCATTTTGTCGATGTCACGCAAGATTTGCGTTCGAAGCAGCTAGTATTGAGTATTGTTAGTACAATTTTTGTTCATTAAGCTCAATTTGCTGTTGTAAATGTAAATTTCGCCGATAAGGAATATTTTAAAGATATTTATAGTCGATATTATATTTCATGTTTGCGATTCAAAAATAACATTTCAATGAAATAGTTATCGTAAGAATTGTGTTAAGTGTAACGCCCTTGTTTGTCAGTTTTTGTTGTTTTCCTTTTTTCCCAAATACCAAAATAGACCCCCACATAGAGCTTTCAACGCAAATCGCTAGGGATTAATGAAAGGATTTTTCCTTTTTATAGTAATGAAATTGAAAGCAGTGTCTAAGCTGTGGAATTTAAAAACATTTAAAATATTTTTTGGACACAACAAATAGTTGAGCATGGACTTTAATATGTAGGAATTGAAATTTTGGTTTTTTATTTTGAAGGCAACTAAATACCCTTAAAATGAAGTGCCCATTTCTTTTCTCCAGCACATAAATCTTATTCTCACTAGGTCACTTTGCAAAAGCAACAGACAAAAAATGTATAAGAATCCTTGATATCGCATTATTTCTCCTCTGCGATAGAGTAAATCAAGCACGTTAAATACTCGTGAAGAAAAAAACGCTGTAGACTTTTAGGCGCCCGCTATTTCTTTGACACAGTTTTTAGCAGCAACACTCGCTATAAGTAAAAATGCTTTTGTGAAAAAAAAAAGAAAAAAAAAAAAAAACTAAACACAGCCAACTAGCAGCAGAATAATTGTCCTTTAAGCAAATAAATCATTGCCAATGCCCAAAAAGTGTGAGCGAAAGAGAGACCGGAAGACAAAAGTCGCTACACACACAGACAGCGCGGTAACGCGGAGGGAAGGCAGATTATGAACGCGACAGCAAGATAAAGCTGTTCGGCTTGACCCTCAAAGAGGAAATTAAAAACTGCTGCTGCTGCTGCTGGTCATTAAAGAAGAAATACTTTAAAATTTTAATTTAAATTGCTGTTGCAGACTTTTAGGCGCCTACAAGTAGCTTGAAATGCTAACTTTAATACATTTAAATTTTTAGATTTTTAACTATTTTAAAAGAAAACCTTTCAATTTCGAATTTTTGCGAATAAATTATGCCCAAAAACTTCGAAATTCTACTCTCCACGCTAAGCACACTCCATGCATTTCACCCATTTCCATTTGAGTAGCCACACACATCCTCAAAGTTAAACACTAAGGCGTTGCACACATTTAATGGCGCCTAATTGCTTGCAATGATATGTGCCTATAACACTTGACATTAAAATTTGAGGATTTTGCACTCAGAGCACGTTGGCGACTCTGGCATCGACGTGGTCAAAGCTTAGCACAAGATTTTGGCCAATGCTTTTGCGTTTGTAAATGGCTAAATTATGTAATTATGACACATCATCCATACATACAAAGTGACATAAGCGCCAAGCGTTGCACGACTGAGCAGGCAAAATGCTGACCGCAAGCTCAAATGTATAAAGGCAAATAAGTAGCGAAAATTGGGGTAGAGTGGGACATGTTTGTTCTGCTTTGGACAGACTAAAATAGCTATCATAGTTATGAATAATTAAAAAAATTCAAGAGGCTGCCCAAAAAATAGAAATTTTTTGAAAAGAAGATGTCAAATGGGATAATGTTTTATAAAAGCTAGCTACTAGAGGATTAACAGATTACTAGCAGTGTATCAACAGAGCATTGGCATAGATTTGTATATTTGATAGTAATAATAATGCACTAACAGAGCATTAACTGAACTTGAGTAGTGTATTTACAGAGCATTGGCAGAATATTAAGAAATGAATTAAAAGCTGACTGTCCAGTTTTTTCAATCTTATGATAGAGCGCTAGCAGAGTATTAACAGAGGATAAACATAACATTAACATAGCACAAGCAGAATATGAAAAGAGCATTAACAGTACAAAATAGATGAATTCAAAGCTGGCTATCCGGTATATTCAATCTTATAATGGAGTACGAATTGCGTATTTACAGAGCATTAACAGAAAATTAATAGACGAATTTTAAGCTGACTGTTCAGTTTTTTCAATCGTATCATAGAACACTAACAGAGTATTAACAGAGCATTAACAGAAAATAAATAGACAATTTAATTAAAAGCTGATTGTCCTGTTTTTTCAATCTTATGATAGAACGCTAACAGAGTATTAATAAAGGATAAACATAACATTATCATAGTACCAGCAGAGTATTTACAGAACATTAATAGACAAATTTTAAGCTGTATCTTCAGTTTTTTAATCTTATACAGAGCACTAACAGAATATTAACAGAAATTCTAACAAAGCATTAATATATGAACTAAAAGTTGGCCTTTTTTTTCAATCTTATGATAGAGTGCTAACAGAGCATTAACACCCGGTAAAATAGAGTATTAACAGAACATTAACAGAACTTTAATAGACGAATTAAAAGCTGGCTGGTTAGTTTCTTTAATCTTATGATAGAGCACTAACAGAGTATTAGCATAGCATTTTAAAGGTAATAACAGAACATTAATAGACGAATAAAAACAGAATAATAACCAACTATTGTATTTGAGCTTCAAATTTTGAACAAAAAATATTTTTAAAGAAATTTTAAGATTGCCAACAGAGCATGTCCCATAATACCACAATTGCCTCTACGTATGCCTATGAAATAAATTCTGTACATTTGGCGTGTGAATGAAATTAAATTGACTTAAATTTAATGTAATGCTAAAATAATTAACTTTATGGTATATATGCTTATCTAAGAATGTGTGTGCATTTGCATATAATGCACTAGTATGTGTAGAAAAGCGTTTTCATAAATTGCATATTAACGACAAATTAAGCCAACGTTGGCGTTCAAAATCGATGTATTGGATTGTCCTTTGTAACGGCAAGGAGAAGAAAAGGTCTGAAGTAAATACTCTTTTTCAAATGAATTGCCTTTGATTGCAATCGACAACTTACCGAATTCAGTGTTAACCTTCTGCAACAATGGCTAGCGAAAGGATTTTAAAAAATTGAACTTAAAACCTCGATTGTATCTTTTATATGACTATTGGGTCTTATATCTATTTAATTTTCTAATTATACATAACATATACATCATTTGATTGCATAATAGTGCTTAATATAAATTTATATTTTGACTTATGCTGTGTTGCCTCATTTCCTCAACAATGAACTTAAGCCTGCTAACAAGCAACACATTTCCGACATATTTACGGATATATGCAAAACTGTGTGTCTATATACATAAGTATTTATTAATCTTCTCATTTAAATTTGTGTGAATACTAGTGGCCGAGTGCATGTTTGTGTGCGTATATAATGCTATTCTTATTTATTGCTTTTCAATGCTTTGCCTGGATATATGCAACTCCAATAATAGTGGGGATATAACTTTTGCCTTCAATTATATTGAGTAAATAATCATAGATCATTAAAGTGAAAGGATAAAGATTGCACAAGAGATTGAACATAATCGATAGCCTAATTTATGCATAATTTATATTGCAGGAAATGTTTGCTAAGATGGGTTGTACGAATTTATATTTGTGTGATATTTTGCAGCAACTTTTCAAATGTCTGTGATGAAATCAGAAACTAAATTAAAACCAAGCTTTTTTGAAAATAAAGAAAAAACTCAAAAATGTTATTCTTTTGCGCCGCTCCATAACATTATTTTAACATTCTTTTAGCAACTACACATGCAGCAAAAAACACATTGTCTACTTGTTGGCGCTATAGTCGGTAAATTTTTAACAAAGCATATCGATGACTTGGCCAATTTTGCTGATGTTTGTTGAGTGATCGATTTTTTTTTTTTTTGCTTTTGTCCATTTCCAAAAACATGATATTCTGAAAATTGCAAAAAAATACAGCAGACATGTTAAAGTTTAAGACTGCTTTCAGACACGCTGATGTTGGGGTTTTTTCTTTTACACTACATCAGCAACATTTTTTTGCAGCATTGTCGTCATCAGACAATTGAGTAAACAGCGTTGAAATCGTGACTTTCACTTTGATTTCAAGCGCTTAAGTGTAAGGATGAAGGTGCAAAAATGAAAAAGTTTCAGCTTAAACAATTTTCAGCAAAACAAATGTTATACATAGTACGGATGAAAAAAGGATTTATAAAATATAAACACAAACTAAAAAGTTGCATATTTTATGGCTGCAAAATAAAGTATGTGTTCGTAACGCTACTCTCAAAACATTTTCCTTCTTCTAGAGAATTTTGCTATATATATTATACCTAATGCTTATTAAGTAATTCCTTAAAAGGATCTATTTTACTTTAATAGATTTAACTGCCTTATAACGAACCTTTTCGCCAGCGACTTTGCCAGCCGGTGGTCAGGGGGTCGGCTAAAAAAATTTATAGAAGAAAAGGACGGCTCTTGATTAAATTCAAAGTCAAGGGTTGGAGTTTTATTAATTTGCTTAATTTTCATTTTTTTTTTTAATGTTTTCTTTTGAACACGTACTCTATTATAGTATTGAACTGCTCACACCTAACGCAAAAGTATTTTCATATAGTCTTGAGTAGCTGATATACTATTGGGCTGCTCACACCTAACGGAATAGTATTCTCTTTAACGCGTACTCTATAGTCGTGAGTAGCTGATATAGTATCGCGCTAATCACACCTAACGCAATGGTTACTTTTCTCACCGCATGCTATTATATATCGTTTTGTATCTCCTTTGTACTTCGGAGAGAGAGAGAACACACCTGCGACCAACTGATTTATTATCGGGCTTGATCGTGTGGCTGTTCCTCGCACTTACACTTTAGCCGTCAGCAGCTGATTTACTATCGGGCCACCAACGAGCACTTTCCACTACACTACGCTATTGACTACTCTGCTTTCTTGTACGCGACTAAATAACCTTTAGTCCGCTTACTTCTTTGCTGTCTACATATCCGTCCCCATTTGTTTAGATCGGAACCACAAATAACTGATATATTATAGGGCTACTCGTTTGTGCGACTCCTTTGCTTTTTTACTAACCACAGATAACTGATTTATTAGCAGGCTACGTATGTTTAGTGTCGTGATCTCTACGCTACTACGCCCCACCACTACAACTACTTTAACTCAGCAAATACCTTGTTTCTCTCTAGATTGCCGCTTACCGCCTTATCTGCTGCTTCTGCTTACTGCTGCTGCTGCTGTTGTTCACTGATCGCCGGCCACGCAAAGACTGTCCCTATCAACTGCTGTGTGTCTAAATTTATTTTCTGTTACTGTGATAGAAAACAGATCAAACGACAGCTGCATGTCAAAAACAGCTGTTGCGCAGTGTTGCCGTTGCATCTGGTTTTGCTGGTGTAGTAGGGATTTCACCATAAACTAAATGTAGGCTTATTTTTCTTGGCTAAGTGCTTATTTACGATAGTTAATCTTTTTTTAATAAGTAATAAATAGTAATAAAATAGATTACATTTCATGTATTTGAATAGCTGTGTCTTAAAAAATAATAAGAAAAAAAAGAAAACAGGCAGAAACTATGAAATGTTACTTATATTCATATTAATAAAAGTATTACACATAATAATAAGCATTTTATACGAAGTGATGATTTGCAGGAGGCTCTGCTAACTTTTCTCCTCACAGCCTCTAATAATTTTTAGCAGCTTAATTTACAATTCAAATTATATCCTTACAAATGTGTGAGCAATTTAATCAAATATTTCGTTCTTATTTAAATTATTTAAAACAATCATCAGTTTACAAAAAAAAAAAAACCGACTGAAACAAACGACAAATTATTGCTCCCATCTACATGCGTAAATTTAAGGATTTTCTGTGTAATTTTTTGAAATTTATACTCATGTGCAAAATAAACGAAATGAACGAATGAATGAATGAATGAATGTGTAATTCTACAGCTTTGCTTTGACTTTGATTTTGATTTATGTTTGCGTTTAGCAACTGCAAACAGTTGACATAACCTAGAAAACCTCATGACAACTAAAGTAGGATTTTAATACAAACACACAGAAACGCACAGACACACACATGCACACATACAAACGTAAATGTGACAAATTTATATTTCTTTTTACTATTGCTGGTATTTTTAAATTTCCTTTTACCGCCCCTTAACGTATGAAATTTTAATTCAACATCCTTTAACTGTAGGCTGCTGCTGCTGCCACTCGCTGCTATGTTGAGTGCCTAAAAATATGCAACAGTCACAGCTGTGTGTTTTTTTGATTTTTTTGTTTTTGCACATATAAAGCATGCTTGAGCGCATTTTTAGGAGGCAAAAAATATTTAAAGAAAAAAATTATTTGAGATTTCTTTAGAACGATATATTCTTATACGCACGAGAGAAGCAGCGATTTCTAAAGGCTGATAAAAATCCTTATTTGCAATATTTTTGCTTTTTATTATATTTTTTTGCACTTTTTCTATGAATATGAAATTAGTTTTGTAACGCATGTGCGTAGAAAGTGTCACAAATATGCAGCAGACACATTGAAATTTACACAGTGAGAATAATTCGTTAATATATAGCATATATTTGATTACAATTAACAAATGATATATTTGATATAGGGGAAACGAGCATGAATCATTTATGTTATTTCATAAAATTATTAAATTCTAGAATTAAGCTCAGCAATTGACAGCTATTAGCGCCATCTAATGACTAACATATCATCCCTTGCAAATTTGGCATGTAATTAAATCGAAACATAGAAACAAAGCAAAACGAGTACTGAAATAAACAAAAGCAACTAAATGATATGACGAATTGGTTCGTGCATAACAAAGCTCTTTTCTATGAGCAAATCTTCATAGCTGCTGCAAGAACCATCGATAAAGTTTCAGCTATGCCAAACATATGGATTTGATAGCTTGAATGTAAAGATGATACTTATACGATTAAAGTCATATTATAGTCGGATTAAGTAGTCATATACTTATATTTCTAATTTTAATCCAGTGGCCGAAGCCTTTAAAAGCGATAACACTAACTTACCAGTTAAATTCTTGAGTATTTTTCTCTAAAATTATGCTTCTATTTTGTACTTCCATTTAGGTGTACGCCTTAAATTGTTCTTACTTGTATTCTTCATAAACCAATTTCTAGTTTTGATTAAAAATTTCGTCTTAGTACTTGCTTGTGCTGCTGTACATATGCATTTGTAAGTAGAAATACTTACATATGTATGTAATCTAATTTTGTGTGTACTCATTTGTGAAAAAGCCTTGAAAGATGAGTAGAATTTTAATTGTTGACCAACACAATATTTGTCTGTGTGTGTTGTGTTGTGTTGTAAAAGTAATTGAAATAACAGATTTGTGTCAACGATATGGTACAGGTCAGTTCATGGCCACAAAGTAATTTTAAGCTTTATGTTTTCGTATTCTAAAACTATTTACATAAATACATAATATATTGATTTAATGCTCTACGCTTTCAAATATTGCCAGAAGGACAATACAAAATATTCACCTATACTTTTGTAATTATAAAAATACAATAGAACAATAAAGGTTATAACTGTACATATGTACTCGTATGTACATATATGGGTCATTGCATTTAAAAGGTTACTTTAATGTTCCTGAACAAAATAAGTATGAATTTTCAAATAAAATTTTTGATTTTCTCAAATCAACTGCAATTTTGAAAAAAAAAAAAAAAAATAAATTCAATGGGCATGGGTCGGGTGTGGGCACCCCCCGTAACTTTTGACAGAAATCATGTGTGGCTGTTCTGACAAATCTCAAACGTGTGTTATGACAGTACGAAGTATTTGTGCATATACCGGAGCAAACAGATGCATTTACTTTGTGCTAAGGAGAAAACAATTTTTGAATAAGTGAAAGTCAACACATAAGTTTTTTTCAATCATTTTCCTAGCGCGATCGAAATGAATCAATCGAAAATCTTAATACAATCTATATTTACGCAGTAAATTTATTATATTTTGTGATTCAAAACCGTCTCCAACCAAAATGTTCACACAACAGAATTTGCTTAATGCTTTTCAAAGTGGCTGTCAAAGTCAGTTGTGGGCACCCCCCAATAAGTCCGTTGTTGGCACCCTTCTTTATTTATTTAAAGCATGTGTTTTACTGAAATTTCGTCGTGGATGCCAACATTGCTAATTTAAATGATGTTCTTATGACTTTTTATGCCTTTTTAGTGGAAAGGAAAGAACCAATAGGCCCTTTAAAGATATCGTAGAAAAAAATATGCTTTCATTAAGTGTGAGTGTTAAGGTGGCATATCACTTTGCAAAAAAATCTTGGTATTGAGTTTCTGACAGGTGGACCAAGGAGCAGATGGTGGACATAGATTGGTACAAAAACTTCATTCTTGGCAAAAGAGCAATGACAAAAAGAGCTAGAAATTACATCACCTTGCCGGCCTAGTCTGCAAAACGATAAATTGTTTTGCAGACTAAGCATTGACGCCGAAGACAGTCAAGTCAAGTTTTAGGGCAACAGGCCATTCGATCCAGACGTTTTCAGTGACGCTGATTTTGTCAAAGCCGTTGAGCAAAATATGTTGAATTCCCATTTGATTGGATTTAATTTCATATTTTCCCATTTTTAGCCAATTTTCTAAAGGTGCCCACATCCGGCCCAAAAATTTTATTTTGTCAAAAATTATCACTTCACTATTTTTTTGATATAAGGTTCCAAAAAAAATTAATTTTGCTTTCTTCTCTAGGTGATTGCATTTAGTTTCATATTTTCCCGTTTTAACCGATTTCCTAAGGGTGCCCACAACCGACTGAAAAATTTTTTTTTGTAAAAAATTATCACTTCATTGTTTGTTTTGATATAATGCTTCCAAAATAAATTCATTTTGCTTTCTTTTCCATTCATTTCATATTCGATTTTCTATGGGTGATCAAAACAGACAACAATTTTGAAATGTCATTACTGTCCCTGTCCCTGTCCCAATGTCATAACTAACAATTTTGCAGAACAAGCTTGGGTACAATTTTTGTGATCAGCGAGTGTATTTAATTATGTCGTTGTGTTGCAATAGTGATAGAGAAAATACTGGCAAAAAAGTCATTACTGTCCCTGTACCAATGAAAATATTTACTGTTGCTATTCTAATAATTTTGCACAACGAGCTCAAAAAATTATTCTGTTGTGTCGCAAGAATAATAGAGAAAATACAGGCAGAAATGGCATTTCTGTCCTTGTCTCAATGTCATAACTTACGATTTCTTTTCTAACAATTTTGCACAACGAACGCGAATTAAAATTTTTCCGACAAGTGAGAGAATTGAAAATTATGCTGCTGTTTCGCAAGAGTTTTAGAAAAAATACAGGCAGAAAGTCATTACTGTCCCCGTTCCAAATGTCGTTACTTATAGTTTCTTTTCTTAAATGCAATTTTACAAAACGGGCTCGGATAAAATTTTTGCAATCAGCGAGTGAACTGAAAACCATGCCATTGTGCCGCTGGAATAATGTAGAAAATACAGGCAGGAAAGTTATTACTGTCCCTTTCTCAATGTCCTTACTTGCTTTACTTTTTTTAATTATTTTGCATAACGATCTTGGGTATAATTTTTTCGGTCGGCGAGAGTACTTGAAACCATGCCATATGTTGTAAGAAATCAAAACTATGCATCTTGTCATTACTGTCTCAAGTCATTTCAATACAAAAATACTGTCCCTCTCACTGCTATGAAAAAAAAAAAAAAAATTTTGTAGCATTTTCTGCCTCCTTTTTCCGAAATCGTTGGAATTTAATTTACAAAAAATGAGTGAAGGATCCAGACGGTCATAAGTATGGAAAATATGAGTGCTAGCATCTATGCTCAGGTTCTTTTCTACAATTCTTAATTACCTTTGTTTTCTCTATCTCAGCGAAATCCTTAAATATCCTTTATTTGAAGTGCTGGAAACACTGTTTTATGGCGTTTTCGATTTTTTCTTAAAAAAGTTAAAGAGATATTGAAGCGACTGTATTCGGAATGCTACCATATTGTACTACATCTTCAATTCATTTGACATGAATCTTGCATTCAATCTTTTGTTCAACCCTTTTTATGCGAGTGATGCACGATACACGGGAGTATCAATGTCGTGAATTGTGAATAGTCTAAGAAAAAAAAAAAAAAAAAAAAAAAAATAAGTAGGGGAGGGTGGAGTTACAAAACTAACAATCTTTAAAAACAAAGGAAATAACTTTTTGCATAACTTCGGGTTAAAACCACAACTAGACATCTACATATATTGAAGTTTTGAGTTAAGTATACAGAAACATGAAGAAAAAATGGCTCTATGCCCCAGTCTAGTCGGTTTTTTGGAATGTAGTCCACATCATAGCAGAAAACTGCAAAATATCATACAAAAAACAAATTTCAAAACACTTAAAACGCTTTTTTCTCAAAACATGAAAAATGTAGATGTCTAGTTGTAGTTTTAACTCGACGATATAAAAAAAAAATAAACGAAATTTGAGAACATTTCAAATTGGTTTCACAACCACTAAAATATTGCTTTGAAAAATTGTCATTAATTTAAAATTTTGTGCAAGTGACAAATGACACCATGCTCCCCCTTTTTTATTTTGTGCAAACAAAGATATAAGCAAACTACTACAGCATGCAGTGTAACGAGCGCATAATAGAGGACGAACAGCCCCCACGAGGCTGATTAAACAATCTACTTGATTTGAAAGGATTTACTTTCAAGCTTTTCATAACGACATTCTTTCAACTACGCACACACACAGACAAATACACACACTAATGTATGTAAGTACTTGTTAATACATACTTACAGGCATATACATATATGGGTAGGTATATACACATCGTATTGTCAGCAGTTATAGCGGCAAGTTGGCAACACTTTCTAATTAATGTATGCCTCAACGCGTCCTGATTAAAAGGATATGCGCGCGCCTTGCTGTTGAAGCTGCTTGACTTGTGTGTGATGGGTGGTTTGGTTGCTTGTGCGACTATGTAATGTGCAAAGTAACCTAAGGCTGCTGCTGCATAGTGAGTGGAAAGTTTTAAATAAAGGGGTGGATTAGACTGAGTATATATTTGTTTGACAAAAAAGTGCCCCTTAAAAAGCGAAAGCCATTGACGTTGTCATGCTAATGTCGTGTACAACTTTTTATTCAAATGAAAAACATTGCAAATCCAGTTGAAAAGTAGCAAATTCAAAAGCCACCAGTTCATTGAATTCGAAAGAAGAAAAAAATTTAAATTTTAATGTTGCTTATTAATAGGGAATAAAAAGCTGAAATTTAATTTTCCAAAAACTTGAAAATTATTTAGCATAATCGTTTTAACCTTGTAAAATTTTGCGTTATATCACCCCCACCTACTGCTCCTCATTTATGCAGCCAGTAATGGTCCATCGGTCGGTCACTTATGTCAGTGGCTTCTTTCTTCTTTCAACTTTTTTTCTTTTTCTTACAAATTCTTACCAAGATTTATTATGCAAAACTGTTTGCGTTGCCGCAACATAATGCGCGCTTCATGTCGCCCATACTTCTCTGCCGTCATCACGCAAGGCCCATTAGGGACATTTTCTCTAGCGCACAAAAAATACCGCAAATTTTTGTTAAAACAATTTTTTTACTTTCGTATTTCTTCTGGGTAAAAAATTTTAAATTATAAATACCTACAACCAAAATGTCTTAAATGCAAATCGCCACCCCTCCGTGTTCTAGTGGGAGAAACACTTAAGGTTTTCTTCATCTTCTTATGACTGACATAAATTTTGATTGGTGTTAGGGGAATTTTTGGTAGCGTGAGTTTTTTCTTTTTTCTACTTCATATTTGACCTAAACAGAAGCAGCTTAAAATATTTTTGTAAAATATTTAAAAAAAAAAAAAAAAAAAATCATTAAATGTAAATTCTTTCGTTTCCTTCTTGTTGAAACTTCGGTAAATGCTAAATAGATTATACATTAAAATTCAATATTCAAATGAGTTTTATTTCAAAATTTCACTGTAGCGTTGGCTCAATATTTTATATAGAAGGTAGTTGAGAAAAGCCGGCATAATGAAACTTAAAGAATGTTTTGCAAGCCGAACGTTTTTTTCCTTTCTTTAAAGATGACTTATGCGTAGACTTCTAGATATTTTTCTAAAACCAAAATAGCCAAGAGCCATAGGCCAGGATTCACAAACATTAGTTAACCAAATATTGTGCATTCCATTTCGTCAACATCAGCTGTTGGTTGACAAATGGTTAATCAATGCAATAAGTATGAGTGTTTAACTAATAACCTAAAATATGAAATTTTATTTACTAAGCTTAGTGAATTTGGGCCTTTGACTTTTTTTTATAGTTCACAATGACTTTTAGTCATCTATCTGATGAAAAAAAAAATGCTCGTACTTAAGCACTTGAAGTTATTAGTAAAGTGTTACTTTTGTTAGATAGTCAAAAGAAATCTTAAAACTTCTTAGTCAACACTGTTATAAAAAAACACGTTAGATTTTTACTTAAACGTGACTATTTATAGTCGATTTACTTAAATCTTGTCAACTATAAGTAAAGATAAAATAAGGAAAACATTTTGCATGTAACTCTGTTCAACTGAAGAAAGTGAAATTTATATTTTAAAAGAAGGTATGGTATTCATCTGACTACTCAATATTGGACCAGTGTATGGAATTTATGTTCAGCATCTACCTACAAAATATCATTGAAATAGCTCATATAGTTAACGAGATATAACATAACCGTGCTTCACTAGGCATATGTTAATTTCTGCTTTTTCATTTACTACAACTTTTTCAAAACAGAAAATATTCAATTTAGGCTTATTGATATTCCGCCAAAAATGTTATCCCTCTTGTATAAACATTTTAATATTCTTTGTTTTGATTATAAAACCTTTGACTGATCTTCAGAAACTTTCGGTTGTTCCAATAAAAGAATCAAATGAAGCTCGTTGATACTCTGTTATACCTAGGTATTCTTCGTTTGACTATGAAACCTTCAGATTACGTTCGAAAACTTTCGCATGTCCCAGAAAAAGAATCGGTTAAGGCAAATTGATGGTCCGCCATAGATTTTTCTCCTGTTAGATGTTCTTCGTTCTGTCTATAAATTCTTTTGGTGACCTTCAGTTGTCGCAGAAAAAAAATGAATTGAGGCTTATTGATACTCCGCCATAGCTGCGAATACATGCAAATTCTTTGTATTGACCACGAAGCCTTCGGGTGATCTTCTGTTATCTCAGAAAACTATCCATTAAAGCTTGCTTATAGTCTGCCATAGGTATTTTCCCCTAGCATTACTAGATATTTTTCGTTTTGACTATGAATTTCGCTATGAATTATTCGGGTGACCTTTGGAAACATTTGTAGTGTCCCAGAAAGCTATCAATATGGTACTCATTTCTATACCTATGTATTTCGTTAAAAGATCTTGTATATTTTGCGAGATATAAAGGGATGTAGCAAAAAGTGTCACCAAAAAATGTCGCTTAAAAAGTGTCGGAAAAAAGTGCTTTGAAGATATTTTCTAAAAAGTAAATTTTATGTAATTATAATCACTAGATCATTTTGGTAAAAGTCTGAAATGTTTCTAGCGCTTTACACAATTCCATTGGAATGTCTTTCCAGATCTCAACTCTATACCGTATTTATAAGATAAGGTAAGGTTCAAATGGCGGCTACAAAGCCTCACACAGAGGTCCATAGCGGCACCGGAACATCACATAGGTGCCTAGTTCTAGCCTCTTAGTGATCTAAGATTGACCTCAGACAGTACTTCCATATTATTGAAAAACATTTATACAAAAGTATTGTTTTAAGTTTCTGAATGAATAAAGGTTTTTATTTAAGAAGAAAAATTATGTTCTGTATCAGAAGAAAACTTGTTCAGAACGAATAAAAAGTCTGACAATTATTTTTTCTTGCTCATGCGTGTGAATTGTGACATCTCTTGCAATGATAATCTTCTGCGTGTTCACATCCCAGAGTCGATAGCCATTTGAAGCATAACCAATCATTATCGACTTCCGACTTTTTGAATCCATTTTCTTTCTAAGTTAGCTGGGTATCCACGTATACGCCTTGCATCCAAATATACGAGGTTCATCCACATCAGGCTTAGCTCCATACCACATCTTAGTCGGAATAATTGTCGGGTTTCGATTTATTAGGTAATTTGCAGTATCGTATTCACACCACAAACGCTTTTGAATATTGGATTCAATCAAAATGAATCTAAACTCATCTTAAAGATTATTGCTTTCAACATTTTGAACATTGTTGCTTTCATAATTTGCCACGAGAACTTCATTTTCATCATCCCCTTCTTACTTCGCAGCAGCATCAGTTAGTGGAGTTAGAGTTGGTGGTCTGTTAAAACATCCATTTATAGTCTGGTACACCAGTGACTTCTATTGTGCGTCAAAAAGCCCATTCTGTGAGCATGATATCCGATAAGCCAATGTCCCCTACAATGGTTATAGAAAGTTTACGAGTTAAAGAGAGAAGTTAGTATGTTTTATTTTTGGAGAAAGTTGGCCAAAAATGAGTGTTTTTTGTTTGCTTATGTTTGAGTAAGTCCACTGTATGAGTTAGCCTTACCGTATAGGTCTTCCTGAAACACGATATTTTAGTGTTCAAAGAACGTGTTACGTTTAATGGATCACTTGCTATGGAGACCTTGCTTTTGCTTGTTCGTTCACTATTTCGTTTCTCTCAATTCCACTGTGACTTGGTATCTAGATTAGGCGTGGTACAAACTTACTGCTTAAAGTGAATTGTAGCATCAAAGAACTGCCTTGGATTTAATTGTGCAGCTTATAACTGACTTGATATTTAGCTACTTGGCTGCCCACATTAAAATTAATGCGTTCAAAACCAACTCTTGCCATCACGTGTCTCACCGATTTGCTAATCGCTTCCAACTCAGCTTGGAATATGCTACATTAAGAAAGTGGTTCATATTTTAAGTTTAAGGTAAAAATAGGAATGCAAGTTTTAGCTCCTGCCCGTGAATCTTGTTTAGAGCCATCCGTCTGGATATTATTAAAATGTGGTGGGTTCGAAATTCCATATTTACATATGCTTCATATGAGGGTTAAATTCTAGGCTATTCTTTTATATTGTGTCAAGGATATTTATTGTAAAAGAAAAAACACTGTTTATATGCATATAAATTATGGATGCGTCATAAGTTGAATTTTAAAATTTGTTGTTTTTTATTTTTACGCAAATTAACAACAATAATAATTTGAAATTTAATTAAATCTGTTTGTTTGCTTAATATGGTTACAACAAAAACGAAAGAAAAAAACATCATTATGGCCACTTTAACAAATTTACAATGCGAAAATAAAAATACAATGTGGTCGGCACAACAAAAAAAAAGCGCATTAATTTAAAACAAAAATAAAAATATTGTGGTTGTTGTAAAAAAAAAAAAAATTATGTATATGAAAACCAAATAAAAAATAAAAAAAGAAGCATTTTAATTAAAGCACAAAAATTGTTTAAATTGAGTGCAAAAATCCATAAACTTTTAGAGTAGAAAATTAAAAAAAATGTTAAAACATAACAAAATACAATGTCAATTTGACAGGAAAAAAATAGAATGAAAAATTTTGTGAGTTAACTGATGCAGAAATCAATTTATGAAAAATTGCATAAAGAAAAAAAAAAGCATTGTCCATAAAACCATGAAATTTTTGGCTATTCCACAAGTAAGCAATTGTTGTTTTTTTAAACAAATTAAGAATTAAACGCCCTTTGTACATAATATGTAAATTTTGATGTTCCCAACTAATGCAAAATTTAACAAGGATTTAATTTCCAGGAAAATATATTTGTATTTCGGCTATTGGCTACGACACAGCACATATTCTTGAGAGTACGCATGGCGAAAACTGACTACTACAGTACTTTTATTCGGTAGAAAATTACGAAAAACTTTTGCGTTATTATTTATTCACTTTCATTTTTGAGTTTTGGCAGTAAAACCTGAAAATTTTGACGTATTTTGGCTCATTTTTGCCCATACTACTACTGTTCTGAGGGCCAGAACTAATTTGGTTTTTGGTGAAAAGTAATGTCGTAATATGAATGCGCCATTATTTCTGTAAATAGTGCCAGATGTCAATGTGATTTGGCATTTATGTTAGCAATAGACGTAAAATTAGTCGACAATAGATCCAATTTAGAGCGAAATATTTTGGGGTAAAAGATCAAAATGTTCCATTTATATAATTTCAGTTGGCAAAAACAAAATATACACGTGACTTTCTACTAAAATGTCACAGAAAATTTTTTTAATAAAAAAAATTAGAGAAAAATTTAAATATACAATATCATGCGAGAAATTTGTATCATGAAAAAAAATGCATTATTGTTAAAAATACTAACATATTATTTTAAAATATAATACAATAGAATTTGAAATATTTCATGAGACAAAACTATGAAAAAGAAATTAAAACGTATGTCAATCAATCAATATTTTTTGATATATAATACAGGAAAATTTATAAATAACATCCGAGAAAATTATATTGTATCATGTTTGAAAACTGCACAATCGCTAACAACATTAACTTTTTATAAGGGAATAATGAAAGAGATGTGATAAAAAATATCTCACGAGAGAAAACAACTTTTAGCAAATATAATTAAAGAAATTAATGCAAAGCAAAAAATATGTCATGCGAGAAATTTAAATAATAAAAAAAGCTGTATAATTGCTGAAAATTTATTAAATCTAACTTCAGAAATAATGCAAAAGAATAATAAAATATTTCATGAGAGAAAGTTTTAAGGTCATGTAAAATTTTATTAAGATCCATTTTTTTAAAATTTTATGCAGAGAAATTTAAATCATGAGAGAAAACTATGCAACCATTGCAACTTTAAACAAATATAATTAAAGATATTAATGCAAGCCACAAAAAAATTTCGTGCAAGAAATGTATATCATGAGAGAAAGCTGCGTAGCTGTTAAAAATTCAATAATAATTTGTATCATGAGAGAAAATCACACAACACGTGAGAGAAAACTATACAACCATTGCAGTTTTAAGCAAATATGTTTAAAGAAATTAATGAAAACCACACAATACGTCGTACGAAAAATTTATATCATGTGAGTAAGCTGCATAGTTGTTAAAAATTCACTAATAATTTATATCATAAGAGAAAGCTGCGTAATTGCTAAAAATTTACTAACAATTTATAGCATGAGAGAAAATTAGATAGTCGCTAAAAACATTTACTTTTTATAAAGAAATAATGAGAGATAAAAAATATCTCATGACAGAAAACTAAACAACCGTTGTAACTTTAAGCAAATATGATTAAAAAAATTAATGCAACCACAAAATATGTCGTGCGAGAATTTTATATCAGCTGCGGAGTTGTTAAAAATTTACTAATTCTTACTTCATGCAAAGAAATAATACAAGAGAAATTTAAAATATTTCATGTCAAGCAGGAAAGTTTCTAAATACCATGCAAAAAATGTATGTCACGAAGAAAACTGCACAATCGTTGAAAAGATTAAGGTTTTATAAAGAAAAAATAAAAGAGATATGATAAAAATATCTCATGAGAGAAAACCACGTAATTTTAAGCAAACAGAAAATAATGCAAACGAAAAATTTATATCATGAGAAAGTTGCATAGGTGTTGAAAATGCATAAATACCAACTTCATACAAAGAAATAATACAAGAAAAATAAAAAATATTTCATGAGAGAAACTGTAAAAGTCAATTAAAAACTTTTTTTAATCCGAATTCAATGATATGTGCAGCAAGTAAATTTATTAACGCCATCTCAGGATTTTCTATCATGAGAGAAACATTAACTTTTTATAAAGAAATCATGAAAACGATATTAAAAATATCCCATGGGAGAAAACAATAAAACAATTGAACTTTATACAAATATAATTAGAGAAATTAGAACAAACCAAAAAATATGTCATGCGAGATATTTATATCATGAGAGAAAATTGCGTTATTGCGGAAAAATCATTGATACTAACTTCATATAATGAGTTAAAACAAGAGATATACAAAATATTTCATGCGATAAAACTAAACAATGCAAATAAAAACTTATTTCGATCCGTGTTTTGTGATATGTGATGCAGGAGAATTTCTGAAGATAATGGAAGAAATTTATAATGTTAGAGAAAACTAAACAATCACTAAAAATATAAACTTTTTGTTAATAAATAATAGAAGAGTTATGTTTGATAAAAAATATCTCTTGAGAGAAAACTACATAAATAGTACCACTATTTTTTCCATTTCTAACAAAATGGTAATCAGTTTAATGTCATGATTACTTTTGCTTCACCTTGTATTTTTGTTGACTAATTTGTGAAATGACTAAAACATGAAATGAAAAATAAGTACATAAATGAAACATCATGTTAAACATTTAAAGTGTTGGCTTTTGCCGCCGCATGCACAAAATGTCAGCATTTGTTAGCTTACTAATTAACAAAAATTTTCACTTTACTGCTGCTGTTGCTGCTGCTGTCCTGCCATTTTCATTTTCATTCTGTTGCTGACTTTAATTAAAGGCTTTAAATTAATTTTAGTGCAAAATTTATTTTATTTGCTGAGCTTCATTAAATTTTGTCAACATTATTTTTTTCTCTCTACATTTCACTTGAGCAGACACAATAAAGTAATAAAAAAATCGCATGTTTTATTTTTGTTTTTTTTTATGACAACATCCCAGCAACATTGTTAGTAACTTATACACACACACACAAACACGCACACACATATGCAACATCAGCAATTGCGTTGGTTGCATGTAGCAAAAATTGAACAGTAGAAGCAGCAGGATGATGCAGCTGAAAAAAAAAGGATACACAACAAGGACAATGCCAACTTTTGACTATTTTGTCGTCGGCGTTCGTAATTTATTGCACATTTATTTATATTACAACAACAACAACAACAACAAGAGGAATATCAACAACAGCAACAAACAAGCGCACAACAAAAGCAGAGTCGCATACAGCAATATAAAGTAGACAACAACAGCAACAGCAACAACATGGTTGTACAAAATATAATTGCGGGCAAAAAAATTTACAATGAAAAAAGAGAGACAAAAAAAAAACCAAAAAATCAGACAACATGCAACACTGCGTTACATGTGAAACAGGAGCGTGATTTTTTTTTTTTAAGAGAAGTGGCGGCATAGTGGGGCAAAATGATGCTATACCTCAATTCAGAAGTTTTAACCTACGGTGTGACTTAATTTTGTTCATTATCTGATATCGTATTTAGGTCTTGCTTAGGGTTTATTGATGTCCTTTCGGTTTTCTGAGAAGGTCGTTTCGATATATTTTTATTTTAAGTAATTATGATATCTTTTAATTGAAAATTTTTCGATGGTTTCTGAAATGGCTTTATGTTCGTTTTTAGCTTAATATTTGTACGATGACTTATTTTTGACTTGTAGATAACTTTCTCTTGTAGATATCTCTTTGCTGTCTTAATTTTGTTTTATAGATATCGTGTTCATATTTCCTGATGTCTTTTTAATACTTTCAAATGCTTTTTCGATGTTATCTTCATCTTCTTGATTTCATGTTGATCTCTTAGCTAATGTCTTATTCGTATCTTACTGATATTATGTTCAAGTCTAGTTGATATTTTTGACATATGCATATTAAAGTTGCTTGGAATTTTTTTTCCGATGCAACCGATGTAAATAAGCATCATGTTAATTTTGGACCACTTCAGAGCATTTTTGAAGAATCCCAAACCATTCGTAAAACCAAAAAGAGCTCTTAATAATGGAAACATTTTTTATTTCAAAACTTAAATCACGTATAGATTTTCAGCCACTTAATTCGAATATGCAATTTAGTGTACAGTGTGACAAATATGTCTTCATACAAAACTTTGAAGCACTGTATCTTTTGGAAACATAGTACCTAGCATTAGTAAAAATTTCATTGCACAATATTTTGTAATATTTCAGTTACATGGAAAAATAAATTCAAATCGTATAAGACGCAAGAGAAGAAAGTAATTCGGCATGGTTGATATACGCTCTTTAATTGTAAATAAATTCCAAAGTGATTGAAGTTGTGGAGCCATCTTCCGCGAGTTGTCACATGTAGGAGTTAAGAGGAATTATGTGTATTATGCCGTTAAGCGGTTTGTCGATACTAGCTCCATACAAGATCGTAAAAAAAGTGGGAGAAAAAGGAACGTCCGTACCGCGAACGCAATCAGAATAGTTCGTGAAAGAATCCGAAGAAATTGTGACCGTTCAGCACGAAAGATGGCCAAAAATATAGGAATGTACCCAGAATCTTTACGGCTCCTTTTGCGTTGCGACCACCATATGAAAGCCTTTAAAAAAAAAAAAGAAAATGCATGGCCTTACTAATGCGACCGTGGAAAAGCGATGGCAAAGATCGAAACTGCTCCTTTCTTGGCACGCTGGCGATGAAATAGTTTTTCCGATGAAAAATTTTTTGTGCTGGAAGCTCCACACCACACGCAAAAATGACAGACTATGGGCAGTATCATACAAAGACATCCCAAACGATGACAAGCATGTACCATGATATCAAAACTCTTCATCTATTAAGGTCTGGGGTGCCATATCCAGGAAAGGTAAAGTATTACCTGGAAGAAGTCTTACAGAATAATTTGAAGCCTAGTGTTCAGGCCATGTATGGAGAAAACCGTCCTGCTCACACTGCTAAACTGGTTCAAGACTGGTGTAAGCAAAATTTGACAGATTTTATACCTAAAGATGAATGGCCTCCTAGCTCTCCAGACTGCAATCCTTTGGATTTCTGCATATGGAGATATATGGTACAGCGACTTAAGAAATACAGGTACAGAAGCTTGAAGGACTTTAAAGCTGCTATTATTGATGTATGGGACAAAATACCGATAACAGTAGTGCGTGCTGCGTGTAACAATTTTGATTGCAGACTTCGGCGGGTTGTAGCTAACAAAGGTCAGGTCATCGAGTAATTGCTTACCAAACAAAATATTTTAACTTCATTTAATGTTTGTTCATTTAAATTTCCTTTATTAAAATAAGATTTAATACAAAAAACTTACTTTGTTTTTGTATCAACACATATTTGTCAAACTGTACATATGTTTTGTAGTTTTGAAGATATTGACGATTCAATATAGAAGTTATGATACGAAATGGAATAAGCAATATCTCCAAAGTTACAGAACTTATGAAGAAATAAATTGTTGAACAGTTTTTAAAATGGTTCCGAAAAAAAGCTCTCTGCAATGGACTATATTTTACATGGTGTTTATTTACATCAAAATGAAGCTTTTAGCAACCTGGGAACAAAATTCCAAATAACTTTTTTGTTATCTATACAATTTCAGAGCAGTCTGATAACGCTGATATGATCTTAAGAATTCTGGATATGGTTTTGAGTTTCTTTCTTTCTGTCTTTCTTTCTTTATTTCTTAACGTCTACAAATATCTTGTTTTTAATATTTTGGATAAAATCCTCATGTATTATTGATATCTTGAGCTCTGCATTACATTGATCTTTTTTCAAATCAAATTAAACCATTTCCATATCAAAATAAACCTTTCTTAAATCAAATTATACATTTTCTCAATCAAATCAATCTTTTTTTAAGTCAAATGAAACCTTTTCCGAACTAATTTAAACCTTTTTCGAACTAATTTGAAATGAAATTAAGCATTTTCCTGATATATTATTGATATCCTTATGTCTTGAGTTCTTGTAGGTTTCATTGAATTTTTATGTATTTCCATTTTAATCAATTGTGTGTTAAAATCGGAAAATAAATTTTTCAATTTGTAAAGTATTGATGCGAATTTGGTGTATAACTCTAGTTTTCAGATTCTTGACTGATTTTGAACTTTGGTTTTGTATTTTTTAAGGATTTTTTTAGATTTTGCTTCACTTCCATGGCAATATCCTCTTTACATTGAGCAACTCTGCTTATTTTTTGTGTAACAACATAAACAACAACAACAAAAACAAAGAACAACAAACAACAACAAAAGAAAAAAAAGTCAACCTTATTTGTCTGATTTTTATACGTTCGCAAGCAAAGCATTCTGTTGCTGGTTTCCTGAAATATCCTGTGTCGTATGTACCTACTGCTGCTCATCGTCGTATATTAAAGCTGGATTTCTGTATAAAAATTAGATCTTTTTTGTTGGCAAAACTATTGAAAACTAAATGTCTTTGCTTTAACTACACAAATATCAACTCAGTCAAAAAAGCCGAAAAAGTATCAAAAGTCGAAAAATGTTAAAAAAAGTTCAGAAGTCGCAAAATTGTAAAAAAGTTTCAAATTGCCATGGACTCGAATAGTTTTCAAAAAAATTTTCGAAAATTTGAGAGATGGTCAAAAAGTCGAAAAATGTTCATAAGTCAAAAAATGTTCAAAAAGTCAAAATATTTTGAGAATAAATGAATGTTGAAAAGTTAAAAAATTGTCAAAATTTAAGTTTTTGGACTTTTACTTTTAATTAAATTTTCTACATAATTATAAACTACCGCACATTTTTATTTTTTGGAATTTTAGTATTTTCAAAACTCTTCTTTTACATTTTTAAATTTTTTTCCAATATTTCTACTGAATGTGAAAACATCAACTTATGCAAACTGCAGAAGTAAATCAAATAATTACAAAAAAAAACCGTCATTGAAGCTCTTGAAAAACCATAACAATATAATGCGCTCAAAATTATGCTGTGGTTTTCTCAAATACATATCTGCCCCCTAAGAAAAGGGTGCATATTTAATATGTGAAAAATGCGGAAAAAACCACCGATATTAATAAAGAAAATTTGCATAAATTACAGTGTTAACTAACATTATGCATATAAAATTACATTGAAATAGACTAACATTTACAGCCACACCTTCGAGTATACAGACACACCCCCAACTACAAACAAAACATGTTTGAATGGATAGATAAAAAATCAGCAAACGACCATGTGCCGCATTAACAAGTGATTTCCACATTTTGATTTATTTGTTAGCAAATAGAGCCGCTGCTGCTGCATGGATATGAAAAATGTACATATAACTATAGCATACATTTAGGCGCGTGCACAAATATGCTTTGTAAAACAGGCATATAAATACAATAAAACAAAAAACGCATAGACAATTGACAGCTAAGGCGAGTGAGTGAGTGAACGGCGTTGCGACACGTGACATTCAAATCATTTAAACTGTCACTTGAGGCAACGGTTGCTTTCCCTTTTTTGCTTCTATTTTTTGCATCGAGCGTACATATTTACAAAGCATTTAATGCTCATGCAAAAGCATAGTGAAAAATTACCCCTTTTTCTATGTCACTGACTACGGTCAATATGTCAAAATTGACAACAATTTTTTCAAATTACAATGGGGGTTGCAAATTTGCTACGCGCGCATTTAAATTAGCTTCATTAGTTATGCTGCATGTGCTGATACACTAAACAAAAAAGTAGTAACAAAGATGAGGATTATTTTTAGAAATAATTCATAAATATAAAAAAATATGAATCAGTTTTACAACCTCAAGTGGCTGAACTATAAATTTTATAATCAATTAAATCAACAGTGCAAATCAGGTTGCTGAAATTTTGTGTTACGTGGTAATGAACTTTGTAATGTTTTGATGAAAAAATAGCAATTCTGTATCTCTGGTTCTAAAGAAATCAGTCTTATAGTATCAAATATATCAGACAAAAAAATTTGTAACTAAGGATTCATTAGTAAAAAAAGCAGCTGAAAAACTGGATTACAAAGTAACGAACATGGTAAGGTGTTGCATAACAATATTGCATTACATGGTAATGTGCTGGTTAAATAAAATAACATTTTGTTGCTAAAGATTTGTGCAGTTTCAATGCAATTTATTTTTCTCAGTGCATTTAATTAGTGTCAACACCAATTCGCTTGCAATACTTTGCAACTACACAGCGCGCTCACAAATATTCGCATTCAAATTACTTTCAATTGTAAATTACAAGCAACCTCACTGTGCATTGTGTTTTGTTCCCATTGTGCATCTTCGTCGTCAGCATTTGTGTCGCTGACACTTTCACTAAAACACAAATATACACAACACACACTTACATACAGCTGCATACACGTGTTGCGCTTAGCACATGCACGAGCGCATCAATTATTTACGTGTCCCTTTTCTGCGTGTGTTGCTGCTGCTTTGTGACCGCATCGCCACCGCCGCCGCCGCGCAGTTCCTGTTGGATGTAACAACAAATACAGGGTTCATAAAGTTGCCACCATTACCTGAGTTGGCCACGTTTGGTTGGTTAGTTGGTTGGCGGTAAGTTTAATTGAATCGAGGCGGAGTATTATTGGTGTGATATTAATTTCTTTGCTATAAAGTGTACAGATAAATAGGCGCATATCAGATCGAAAAATGCGTAAGAACATAAAAAACATTAGAAATTTCTCGAACTTTTAAAGAGAAGAACAAACATCTCACAACACTTATGGAAATAGAACTAACATGCAGTGCCAAACAATTACAGTTTTTCAATTCCGCGAATCAAATTAAACCTCTTTCACATGATATTAAACCTTTTCAAAATCAAATCAAAAGTTTCCAAATTAAATAAAACCTTTTAAAAATCAAATTAAACCTTTTCCAAATCAAATTAAACCTTTTCCAGATCAAATTAAACCGTTTAAAAATCAAATTAAACCTTTTCCAAATCAAATTAAACCTTTTCCAAATCAAATAAAACCTTTTAAAAATCAAATGAAACCTTTTCCAAATCAAATTAAACCTTTTCCAAATAGTTTTAAACCTTAACTGGTTCAAATTAATCCTTTTTCAAAACAAATTAAACCACTTCCAACTATAATAAAACCTTTTAAAAAACTAATAACACGAGTCTCAAATCAAATATCACATTTTCCAAATTAAATTTAGCATTTTCAATTCAAATGAAACCTTTTTAAAATCAATTTCAACATGTTCCAAATCAAGCACATTTTAGGTCTAAATAATATATTTCGCAACAAATTAAATCTTTCCTCAAACAAAATTAAACGTTCTTCAAATCAAATTTAAACTTTTTCAAATAAAATCAAACCTTTTTCAAATCAAATTAAACCTTTTTCACATCAAATTAAACCTTTTCAAAATCAAGTTAAACCATTTTCACATCAAAGTAAACCTTTTCAAGATGAAATTAAACCTTATCCAAATCAAATCAAACCTTGTTTTAAATAATATTAAACCTTATCCAAATCAAATAACACCTTTCCCAAATCAAATCCAACATTTTTAAATCAAACCTTTCTCAAAAAAATTTAAACATTTTCCAAACAAATAAAATCTTTTTAAAAACAATTTCAACAGATTCGAAATCATGTTAAGCATCTTAACTGTAAATAGACTTTTTTGAATCAAATTAAACCATTTTTCAAATAAAATTAAACGATCTTCAATTCATATATAAACTTTTTCAAATAAAATCAAACTTTTTCCAATTCAAATCACACCTCTTCCGAATCAAATTCAGTCCTTTCAAAATCATATCAAACCTTTTTCAAATTAAATTAAATCTTTTCTTAATCAAATTGTATCTTTTCTAAACCAAATTTAACCTTTTTCATGTCAAATTAAACGTATTTTAAATCAAAGTGAACGATTTCAAATCAAATTAAATCTTTCGCAAATTTAGTTTAACGTTTTTCATTTAAAAATATATATTTTGAAATCAAATTAACCCTTTGTCAAATCACATTAAGCCCTTATAAATCAAATTAAACCATATCAAAGTCAAATTAAACTTTTTTGAAATAAAATTGAACGTTTTCATAACAGTTGAAACCTTTTTCAAATCAAATTAGACCTTTTGCGATTGAAACTAATCTTTTTCCAAATCAAATTAAACTTTTTCAAATCGCATTTAACCTTTTCTAAGTCTAATTAAACGTTTTTCAATCCTAGTTAAACTTTTTCTTTTCAAATTAAACCTTTTACATATCAACCTTTTTCAAATAAAACCAAATCAAGGTGAAATTTTTTTTTAATTTTTGTATGGCATCGAATGGCCACACTCTTTCTAATCAAAAATATACCTTCGAACTTTCCCATAGAACACTAACTTTACGAGTTATGATCCTTTGATGAGAAGTGTTTTTTAGTTTGGTAGACACAATATTTATCCATATTCCAAGTCCTGCAATGATAGCTGCTTGCAGGTATAGAGGAACATTATTTGGAGTTTAGTTTTTGCAAAAGTAAAGTTGGATTTGAAAAATAAGTCTACGAATTGAAAAAATTTCCAGAGAATCCCATATGATTTACAAATGAATAACAAATTACATTATTTCTTTCATTCAACTTGAAAAAAGTAAAGATTTCACTTTATTAAAACGAAAATTAGTTCATATCTGCATATTGCATGTGTCATGACTACAAACGTCATTGCAATTTCGCAAAAAGAAAAGAAAAACCGAAAGAAATTTGGGTAATATCTATCTGCAGGCAATCAGAAATTGATTGAGATGTCAAATTACCATGTAGTGCAAAAACCGAAAAACAACAACAGAAACACCAACAACAGCAATGCAAATTTTACACACAAACAGCAACATGCAGCAAGGACTTAAGTTCGAGCAGCATCATACGTATTTTGTGTTGAGAGTTGGTTGTAAAAAGAGTTGAGGATATCCCGTCCAGACAGGATACGCAACTAACCAGCCAACAAACGCAATACAATATGGCATGAAATTGCAGAGGCTTTTGATTGTTGTTGCTGTTTTTGTTGATTTCACAGAGTTGATTGTTTTAATTGTTGGCATCGGTTTGCTTGTAGTATGACTGACTGGCTTTTTTTTTGGCAAATGATGATACAAAAGTTGAAGCTACTTTTGATGAATATGAGTGCATGCTCATTTGAAGTGCAGCTTTAGTTTTTGTTGGATTTCTTTAGGAAACATGTCTCACTTAAAGACTGGTGTTCTCTTCAAAACAACATTGTGCCAGAAAAAGCATAAAAAGAGCAAATACTACCGAAATTATTTTGTTGAAAAGTGGCTAAAAACCATTTAAAGTTTTCAGCACGCCAAAAACTATGCTACACAAAAATGCATTATTTAAAATTAAATTGCAATTAGCAAAATGGCAATAAAATGCTTGATATAAAATTAAAAGCAACAATAACAACAACAACAACAACAATAATTAGCAAAAGTCATATATGAATATTTTCAGCAACAGCCAGACATATTGACAGACATACAACCGCAAGCATATCTACATTCTCATACATTCGTTTATGTGCGCACATGTATGCAATACAATAACATGACGATGATGATGACGACGACGACGTCGAGGACGACAACTTGCCACGACTGGTCCAATTACGTTGTGAAACTGCTCAAGCTTAAATTCAGCTGGTGCGCCGCAAGCAAACACACAGCTGCATACAAGCACTAACACATTTACTAACACACACACATACACACGCAGAAAATAATAAAAATGAACAAACGCTCGCTACGGAAATGCCAACTAAAAACTTTTTTATATCCTGTCAAAATTTTCGGTTAAAACATGGCGTCAATGTTGAGCTGCTGTTGCTGCTGCCAACTTTAACTTCGCTTAGCAATATGTCCGGCGCAAATGTCTGTCTGTCGGTTTGTGTTTTTACATATGTATGCAATGTGTGCGTGTGTGTGTATGCGTCTACAAATAGTTTTCGTGCGTTTTTTGGATAGTTGCTGAAAAAACATAACGAGAAAGAAAAAGTTTTACAAAAAAAAAAAAAAATAATGAGGAAAATATTTAACTAATTTTTGTGCTTTCGCTCTCTTTCTCACTTTTTTGTATTTTCTCATTCACTCTGTGGGCGGATAACGAATTAGTGTCAACACCAGTTGTTCAGTAATATTAGAAATAAAGTTAGAAATCCCCATTTCTGGCAAAATACAAGGAAAGCGAAACTAAATACAAAATGACCAAATTTGCCGAAAATATGGCGAAGGGTCAAAGGTCATATTTTAACTTACATGACCTTTATCAGAAAACCTATGACATTTTTAATTGGTGCAAATATGCTAAAAAAAGTTTTATTGTAATTGGAAAAGGTTTAATTTTATTTGAAAAAGGTTCAATTGGATTTTGAAAAAGGTTTGATTTAGTTTGAAAAAAGTTTAGCTTGATTTCTAAAGGTTTAATTTGATTCGGAAAACAATTTTTTTGTTTGGAAAAGGTTCGTTTTTATTTACAATAGAAAAGGTTTATTTTATTTGTATAACATTATTTTTAATTGAAAAACTATCAATTTGATTTCAAAAAGTTAAATTTGATTTGAAGAATGGTTTCTTTTTATTTGGGAAAGGTTTGATTTGGAAAAGGTTTAATTTGATATGAAATAGGTTTAATTTAATCGGTAAAAAGGTTTAATTTGATTTAAAAAGGTTTATTTTGCTAAGAAAAGGTTTAGTTTTATTTGAATAACTTTATTTTTATTGGAAAAACAATTAGTTTGATTTGATAAAAGTTTAATTTGAAAAAGGTTTAATTTTATTTGAAAAAAGTTTTATTTGACACTGACTTCATGTTTTTTGTTATGTTTATATTTCGCCTGAATTATGCCAGGGATGATAAATGAGCTTTTCTATTTCGTACTAAATAGCAAAAAAAAAAGTCCAAAAAGTACCAAAATTATTTAATACAATTGTGGTCAAATTTTGACCACCAGGCGATTCTAGTTTATGTAAATACACCACTGAGTTGTACGAAAAGTTTAATCAGTTTCACACGTACAACCCTAAAGTGAGTTTGGCTCACTTCTTTGAAGAAAAAATATGACTTTTTGGAAAAAGTATTAATAGTACCTACCTACTTGAAGTAACATTTTTGTACAAAACTGAATCATTAGATTTCTGAAATTTGGTAGTTGAAAAATTGCGGCGTATCAATTAAATCTCATCAGAATGACAATAAATTGGTGAGAAATTAATGATAGAAAGAAAAACAAAAAAAAAAAAAAAATTTAAAAATATGGCAACACCTTTTAAGAGCACTTGACGCTTTACATGCGAATATTTGTGTGCATTTTTTTTTCAGTCTGAAAAAAAGTAAAAAAATTTTTACTACGGTTATGGTCATGACCAAGCGAGCACCACCGCATCACTGTGTCTAACCGCCAGCATGCACAACTGCCGTCGCCGCCGGAAGTCAGACATTGAAAGTTTTTTTTTGCATGTAATATGGCATCAAGTAGCGAAGAGCTTTCGCAAACAAACACTCACACAAATGTGCATTAAAAATGTGCTTGTATTATTTCGTTGTTTGTGTAAGTGCACATATATATTTGTATTTGTTCGACACATGCATGGTTGTTTTTAAAAAGCATGATAGTAATTTTGCGTACAAAACTTTTGTCAAATTCGTTTTGTGACAGCTTGGGCGTCATCATTGCTGAAAGCGGAAATGAAAGAGCATTGAAAAAAAGTTTAGGGAAAAAAGCCATATTAATCATAATGTTTAAAATTAGTACAAATTTAATTGAACGTGAAAAGTTAAGAGGCATGTTATTTGGCCTTTTATTCTTGAAAGATCTACAAGACTATCAATTAGAGTCACAAAAAAATGCCCAGCACTAAAAGCAGGACATCCTTTGAAACATATTTTCATACGAAATTTCCGGTTTTTTGGGGTTTTAAGCAGAAAATACTAATCATTTCTGCACATACGCATATAAGTGGACTTCATACGCATGCACATGTGTATAAATAAGCAAGTACTGACTGACACGCATACACAAAACTGTCAATTAATTTGAAATTTGCATTTACTTGATAAATTGTTAATAATTGTCTGCGTAACATTGCATAGCATGCTATCATTAATAAATATGTGCAGAGTTGCTTGCAAAAGCCCCCAGTAGGCAAAGGCAAACATCAAAATCATTTATACTCTAGTTTTGTACAACGAAAAGTATTTGCCCAGGCTTTCATTAACTAGTCAGTTGCATCTGTACTCACTTGTGTGAAATGATAAACTGAAGACCTTCTGCAGAAGAGGAAGAAAAAACCCTTATAACTTTCGACGGTAAATTCTAAGAACTTTTTTTTCTGGAATTCTCACAAGAAATATAATATTGGGTGTACAACTTAAAAACCGGAATTTGACGGTGGATGTCCGTACCAACAAATATCGTGAAAGCTCGAGCTTTATATATATGTCATTTTGAAGGTGCATTTAACAGCTGTCAAAATCAGTCAACAAAACAATTTTATCTTGTGTGCATCATTATTATTTTTCACGATGAATAACTTCGAAAATTCGAGAAGAAGACAGCATTTGCGGGAGGTTCTGTTGGGTCATTTTTTTGCAAAGAAAACTGCTGCGGAAAGTCATAGTTTGCTTGTACAAGTTTATGGCGACGATGCTTTAGGAAAAACACAGTGTTTTGAATGGTTTAAACGCTTCAAAAGTGCCGATTTTGACATCAAAGACAAAGAACGCCCAGGACAGCCAAAAAAGTATGAAGACGAAGAATTAGAGAAGCTACTCGATGAGTATTCGTGTCAAACACAAGACGAGCTTGCCAAATCGTTGGGAGTGACTCAGCAAGCCATTTCGAAACGTTTTGAAAGCCGCCGGATACATTCAGAAGCAAGGTAATTGGGTCCCCTATGAGTTGAAGCCGAGAGACGTTGAACGGCGCTTCTGTATGTCTGAAATGCTGCTTGAGCGCCATAAAAACAAATCATTTTTGCATCGGATTTTGACTGGGGATGAAAAATGGATCCATTATGACAATCCCAAGCGCAAAAAGTCATACGTGAAACCCGGCCAACCAGCCAAATCAACCTCGAAGCCAAATATCCATGGCGCCAAGGTTATGCTGTGTATTTGGTGGGATCAGAAGGGGCCGTTATATTATGAGTTGTTGTTATATGCAGTCTTTTGTGCTTTTTGACGCTAAATCCGTCTTCATCAGCAGAATTGTCATTATACTTGCATGATTTTGAAATATCCTTGCTTGAAGTTAAAGAAAACGCTGTGTTCAGTCTTACAGCGTAGCTACAAGACAAGGTGAAATTCTTTTTTATTAATAGCATCGGATAGATACACTCTTCCTCATCCAAATATTTTTTCAAATTTTTCCAATAGGATTCTTATTTTCCGAGTTATGATCCTTTGAAGATAAGATATTTCAGCCGCCATACAAAAGACAAAATATTTTGGTATTTTTATTATTATTCTCATTGGTTTATTTATCATTTTGAAAGCATGACCGTTAGAAGTGAAAAGAAACAAGTTTCATAACAAAAACTAGCTATGAATATAAACATCGACTAAAATAAAAATATTAGATTGTTGACCGAGCAGGGATCGGTCTCCAGGTACTATGTTCTTATAAGACTAGCACTGCTCGGTTTTCTACTGGGCGTTTGAACATTAATGTGCAGTTCTATGATAAGGTAGTGTGTGGGTTCATGTATTTTGTTGCATACACTACAGCGTTACATGTCAGAGTTATTAGAATTAGCAGCGTTTATTGACAGCTCATTGTCAACGTACGTTTGTCAACGAAAGCCAATTAAATTTTAGCAAATGAATGGATGAGTGATTGACTAAGTAAACCCTGAACCCGGAACAAGTATGAAGATTTATCGAAGAGTGTGAAATTAGGTTACATTTCAATTAAGTAGGCCGTTAAGTGTAAATTGTAAATAGATAAATGACATACTTTCAAAGCATGAGCAAGGAAATCAAATCATTTTGATTAAAAGAGAGCGTATCTTAAAATAATGTGTATATGAAATATAGAAAATTTAATTATATTTTAAATTAAACAATACATTAGTTTATATGAAGTACTTAAGCAGTTTATATACAAAAACTACTAAGGCTCTTTATGACGCTGTGTGTTGACCCCGTAGGTTATCAACACTTCATTAATTGTATAAATTAGAAATATGCAAATGTCTTGCTTGTAAAGTAATTTAAGACTTTGTATGTGTGCTTGCGCATATGTATTATATAACTTTATTTCCAACAACTATATCCTTAAAACATCTTCACACTGAAATGTTGGCAAAAAACTAACGACAAATGTTGTGTGATTGCAATAATTAAGCAATTCAACACTTGTACTCTTTGTATGTAATAAAAACCAACATGTGCCTTTATGAGAGTTTTGCTTCGGTATGTGTGTGTGTTTTTGTCATGTGTCTGTATTTAATGTACACGCCCACACTGCTGTGGCTGGCGTATCATTTAACAATGTTGTGTTATCTTTTGATCTTTATGGTTGCATTAAATTCAGACATAAGCAAGAAAATTCTACTGTGTGGCGTTGTTAAATTTATACATTTAACAAAGTGTAGTTTCTGTATAATATGTGAATTTTGTTGTAAATAATATGTCATCAAGCTTAGAATTTTGTTATTTTTAACACAAGTATATCAAGAGAAAAAACAATCTGTTTTCCTTTTAACTGAATTCTTAAAAAATGTGCCTTAAAGTATGCAACAAAAAATTTAAAAAAAATTAATCAAAGAGAAATTGAATTGAATATTGCATAGTTTCAAGTGCTAATTGGAAAACCATTTTAAAAATCGTTCAATTTTTGCAACGACACTTTAGTCAGGGTTCTTGATTCGCCGGTGGCCAAGGGTTTGGTTGAAAAAATTTATTTGATTTGGAGACCGCTGCTTGTTTTAATTAAATAAAAGACGTGATTTCAAGTTCAAATATTTAATTTAATAATATTTCTTTATTTAAATAATGCTAATTATATCCTTTTATATCTCTTCCCAGTTCAGCCCAAAAGTTAAACGTAACGTCAGTCGCCGATACTCTTTCTTGTTAACCTTGCCTTATCTCAAGCGTAGTAGTGGCATGCCTGCTTTCTTTTGATTAAGGAAGACAACTTCCCGACTCAAGTTTCACACCCTTACCTACTAGCTAGCTGGTTCAACAATTTTGCGCACTCCAAACAGTAGATCAACGGAAACAAGCGTCAAAAAACAAAACATACCTCGCATCTCAAAAGCTACTTTCTAAGCCTACGTACGGAATTAGTACGTTTGTAACCGCGGAAACAGCTAAGCAAGCTAGTTCCCACAAAAACACTCCTCGTATCTCAAGAGCTACTTTCTATGCCTACTTACTGAATTCCTACGTTTGCGCAATAAGCCAACGTACTTCTAGCTCTGTTTCTTCAAAACCAACTTAACAAGCGAGTTCCCACAAAAACACTCCTTATATTTAGAAAGCTGTTTCTCTGCGCCTTCATACGGAATTCCTATGTTGGACCTGAACTTCTGTATCCACGGAAGCACCTAAACAAGCGAGTTTCAACAAAAATACTCCTCAAATGTTGAAAGCTATTTCCCTACGTCAACGTACGGAATTTCTATGTACAAAAACAGCTAAACAAGCGAGTTTCCACAAAAACACTCCTTGTATGGTAAAAGCTATTTCCTAGATATGCGCATTGCGCAACCAGTCGGCGGACCTAAACTTCTGTATCCATGGAAACAGCAAAATCAGCGAGTTAACTCAAAAACATTCCTCTTATGTTGAAAGCTATTTCCGACGCCTATGTAAGGAATCCCTATGTTTGCGCAACAAATTGGCACACTTCAAATCGTATACCAACGGACATAGCATAAACAAGCGAGTCCCCATGTGTAAACGCACCGGACCTGTGTAGTTGGATGTTTGTGAGAGCAGCTGACCACATACCAACTCGTGTTACAAGCAACTTACTATGCCAACGTGCTAATTTCCTATGCTTTCGCAACAAGTCGGCACACTTCAAGTCATATACCAACGGACTCAGCATAAAGAAGCGAGTAAATGCATCGATTGTGTGTAGTTGTGAGTGCAGCTAACCAAGCGAGTCCCCACAAACCAACTCATCCTAAGCAAATTACTACAAAAGTCACTACTACTTCGGTTAACAATTACCTTTGTTTCCTCCGGTTCCGTCTGCTGTTACTGCTACTACTGCTGCTGTTGACTGCTGAATACTACGATGTTTACCACGGGACTTCTCTGGAGTGACTCACTATTTATTCATAAAACAATTTTTTATATTTTTCGTACTACTTATCCACATGTTCGATCAGCTGTTTCTTGTCAGAGCCGTCAACAACCGTTTCTGACAATACTGACGTGCCAGGGGTGACACTGGTAAAATTCAATTTCCTACATTAGGTTTGTTCGCTAATTATATTAAATTACAATTCATGTCTTAAACTTAACAATTAATGACTTCATATATTAATTGAACTTAAATAACAAAAATAAATGCAAATTCATGAAAAATAAATGAAAGGATCATAAAATCCATAAAAAATAATTAAATAAAGAAAAAGAATAGGTGCGTCGACTTTCTTCTTTATAATATCTTCTTAATATTGAATGGTAAAACGCAAAACCTAATGTTAAAGTTAACCAATACATCTCTCTATTAGAGGCCAAACATTCAAAAAATAGGTTATACAAATTTGTTTTGATCAGTGCTTTGTTGGAACGCACATTTGTCTATTTGAACTGAAGGTCTCAGAATATCGTATCTTTGAATGGTTGAACATATTAACTTCACTGAGTTTCAAAAACGGGTATATATTTTATGGATTAAATTTTATATTTTTCAGTACGCATTTCTTCCACTTCTAGGAAAAGTACCCAAGGAGAACATAAAAATAAGCAACTTATTTGAAAATCAAAGTATATGCGTTTAAAGTGTTGAATATGCGAAATTGCAACTATAATGCAATAAAACCCGCTTAAGTCTCTGCATATAAAAAAAGCTGACATTGGCAACAATGCCAGCACAAAAACTGATTCACTCACGCATGTCACTTTAACCCACAATATCAGCAATAAAACTCAAAAGATAATGCTCATGATGTTAATGACATCAAGAGATAATAATGCGATTTCTTTGTGCGCAGCGCCCCATTACAAAATCGATTTTTATTTTGCGACAAGGGATTGCAATGCAATGCAGAGAAATAAAGATGCTTGACTTGACTAACAGATTGCAAAGAAATCAGAGGAAAACTGTTAACGCATTGAAACAATATAAAATACTTAAAAATGCTTGAAAAGGTATTAAGGTATTGAGAGCAAAAGACAAAACTACTGTGATAGCACTACTTCCTGCAAATAGATAGTTCTTGAGTGTGCTGAGTTCTCCATATTTCCATAGTTCAAAAAATGATTTTGTTGAAATATCTTGTTGCAAAATTTTCTAAAATCCATTAATTGGGGAGAAACGGGTTAAAGCATTTTTTATGTTTGTTTTCATTATGCAAAATGCATTCGACTCAAACATTGGCATGCAAAAAAAGTGGATTAAAACAGCTCCAAGTATTAAAGCTTTAAACACAATGCATTAATAAAAGAAAAGCAAGGATTTTCTTGGCTTTCTTTTTTGTAGCATAACTTACGGCGCTATATGTCATTGGAGAGTAAAGTGAAATTGCATTTATGCTTACGCAAAGATACGTACGTAAACGTGCATAATGCACACATTAACCAGCAAAAGTATTTGCGATATATATTTATGATTGTATGTGTGTGCATCATTACATTAATACATGCATATGTAGGCACATTTCTTGCCAGCGGCATATCGTTTCATTAAAGTTCTTTACTTTTTCTTTTTTTTTTTTTTCTGCGCTAAAATGTCATTAATTTATATACAATTTTTAATGCGTTTTATTGAATGGTGGCTTATTGCATACATCTAGGCGAAAAAATCCATTAAAAAAGAAACAGTCGATTATATGCATCCCTATTGTTTGCAATTAATGTAGGTATATCGTATTGCGCCTTAAGGTTGGCATTTTACTGGAAACATAAAAAATGTTTTAAATGATACGTTTTGGTTTTTCTTTAAGGCGCACACGGTATGTAGAGATTTAACTGGGAAAAATTTCAGCAATTGATTTATTAAAGAAAATTTCAATAAATTTTAATAAATATTTAAGTTTGAGATTGCTGTGAAATTAATGAGCTGCAATACAATTCTTGTAAGATATAGCAGCAACAATAGCAACATTTTACGTTGCATAATTTTAGGCTCATTTAAGCAAATGCTTTGAATATCAGAGGAATTGGGTTAAACCAATGAATCTTATGCCTCAGACAGACGGCAGTTCTAATGAGCATTACAGACGCAATAATGTCGAGCTTATTGTTGCATTATTTTAGGCATTTTTTAAGCACATATTTCATAGGCATTGTCTAAAAGAAAATTTCCCAATTCTGGGTCCAAAAAATTCTAATATGCTTTTCTGAAGCTCAACACACTATTAATCTTGTTTTTGGAGTTTTAGAATTTTTTGGCCCCTGAATTGGGAAACTTTCTTTTAATCAATGTCCATGAATTATGTATTTAAAAAATGCCTAAAATCATGCAATAAAAAGTTTGACATTATTGCGTCTGTAATGTGCATTAGAGCTGCCGTCTGTCTGGGGCATTATATATTTCAACTAAATACATACATAATTAATAAGAATATATTGATTTCCTTAAAACAGTTATCAATTTTTAATTAAATAAATATTTTTTCTTCTTCTTTTCAGGTAAGTGGTTTTTCCTTAAGTTTTAAAATGATCAACATGTAAGTGACGTATTAAAAAAAAATCTAATTTTTTTAAAAAATGCTTTTTCATACACGTTTTCTATATTAAGTTAAACCTTTATCACATTATTTTGAGTGAAATTACGATAACTCATGAACGGTGGGTCACACGTTCAAAGTAGAAACATTTATTTATATTAAAATACTTTCACTATAAGCTACATTTAAACTTTTTTCCATATGACCTACAGTTTACGAGATATCTTATCAACAAACCTAAAATTTTGAAAAAAAAACGTTTTTTCAAAATAGCTCTAAAACGGTTCGTTTTAGAATAAAAAAAAATTCCTCGCATTTTATAGAACGTTCAATTTCCTTTAAGAGTCACTCCGAACTCTTTTTTCGTCCGACTTACCGTTCATGAGATATCGCGTCTTGAAAATTATTCAAAATTGAACATTGTACTATGCTCCATACTATGTTTAATTTTGAATGATTTTCAAGTCGTGATATCTCATGATGGGTAAGTCTGAAGAAAAAACAGTTCGGAGAGACTCTTAAAGGAAATTGAACGCTCTAAAACATGCATGAATAAGTTTTTTTCTAGAACGAACCATTTTGGAGCAGTTTTGTAAAAACGGTTTTTCTCTAAATTTTACATTTGTTGAAAAAATATCTCGTAAACTGTAGGTCATATGGAAAAAAGTTTAAATGTAGCTTATAGTGAAAGTAATTTCCTATTAATAGATGTTTTTACTTTGAACGTGTGACTCACCGTTCATGAGTTATCGTAATTTTAAGCTCAACACATCACTGTGCCTACTCATAAGCGGCATGCAGAATTTACAAATTTTTTTAAAATTTTGAATTATGATATCTCCTGAGTTATAAGTCGTACGAAAACAATAAAGAGATCATTTTTAAAGAGATATTTGTAAAAAACTGATTTTGGACGCCATTTTTCCAATATGACGGCGCGAGCGAAAACGACTCGAGGTAGCAAAGTTGAAATTCTGAAAGAGCACATCGAAATCTATAAAATAACTCATTTGCAAAATCCCGCAAAACTTTCCAGGTAAAACTACCAAATGACTGTACTGAAATTAAAGTAAACCTTTTATAAATCAAAGTTGCCTTTTTTCTAACCAAATTTAACTTTTTCCAAATCAAATTGAACCTTTCCAAAATTAAATTAAATTTTTTCTGATCAAACTCGCCAGTTTTTAACAAAAAACCTTTTTGCAATAAAAAAACCTTTTTTCACATAAAATCAAACTTTTTCCAAATCAAATTAAACTTTACCAAATAAAATTGATCTATTTCAAACAATTAATCTTTTTGAAAATCAACTTAAAATTTTTCCAAATCAAATTAAAATTTTCACAAATCAAGTCAGCTTTTGCCAAATCAAATTTAACTTTTTCCAAATCTTAAGCCTTTCCAAATCAATTAAACTTCTTCAAATCAAATTCCTCAGTTATTAACAATAAACCTTTCCCGATCAAATAAACCTTTTTCAAATAAAAAATTAATATTTGCTCAGATCAAGTCAAACTTTTTCAAATAAAACTAAGCCTTTTCCCAATCAAATTAAACCTTTTAAAAATAAACTTAAATCTTTTCCAACTCAAATTTAACATTTTTTTATTTTAATCAAACCTTTTTCAAATCAAATTAAACATTTTCCAAATCAAAATAACTTTTTTTTTTTTAAATCAAATAAACTTTTTTCCAAAACAAAGTAAACATTTTATAAACCAAATTCATCTTTTTGCAACAATTAACCTTTTTCGAACAAATTCTTTTTTTTCCAAAATTAAACCTTTTTTGTTTAAATTTGACTTTTTCTAAATCAAGAAGTTGATATGAAAAGGTTAAAGTTTTATCAATTAAGTTGCTTTCTTGAAATTATGATATTTAGTAAAGATTCTTGCATATTTGTCTTCAAAACAAGGATGCAGAATATTGTAATAAAATGCCTTTTTTTATCAATTAACTTTATATTGCTTAGCGAGAAACTTAGCAACACAAGATAAGGTATCCCTTCTAAAACAAAAAAGAGACCAAAAAGAAAAAATAGTCAATACGCAAATTCAAAATGACCTAATGGTCATTAAGCGTTAGTTAGGTACAGGATGTTAAAAGGTTGCTCTTTCACTTTTGCCAATATACACAAAAATCCAATAAAAGTCATAAAACTCATTGAAACTCTGTTGATAGGTAAATTACCAGCAAAAATAATAAGGCCAAGATATATGGCTACGCCTAACCCCAAAGTTGAAGGACGTATAAAAGGTAAAAAGGTACTCACAGAAAGCTAGGAAGTTAAAGTAAGTTTTCCAAAAATTGGTTAAGTGGTAGCCTGGTTTTTTGCTCGATTGTTGTTGTTTTGGTGTAGCTGACTGGTAATTGAGAAAAAGTTTTCAACTTTCGACTATGCATACGAATATGTCGTCTGTGTTTATGTTGGTGTTTTTCTCTCTATTGGTATATTATAAGTTTGCATGTAAGTATATGTGAAGCACACAAACTAACAAATCAAAGTGTATACACAAATAAGCAATAGCCACATTTTGATGAAAAACTTACCAAAAAAGATCAATAAAGTGTAATTAAAAGTCAAACAGCATGTGCCAGTAGTCAGTAAAATTTCCTCTACTGCTTCCATAATGGTTGGCCATTTATCAATTGAACTTAGTACTGCTATATGTGGCACTTAGTATGTATGTATTGGGTCATTTTCGAAATAATGGCATACCAATGAATAGTAAATGTGGTTAATATCGAGTAGAGAGTGTTTGTGTGTTTGTGCAAAAGTTTATGAGTTGAAAGCCGAGTGCTCATTCATTATTGCCTCATTCAGTCAAAGTGAATTTTATGCTTATTTTTGACCCTTAAGGGGTCAATTACTAACTGTTGAAAAATTATTGCTTTTGACATTTTAACGAGCCATAATTTGCACTACTAAAGAGTTGCCATTGCAATTAAAAAGGTGATGGACTGATGGTCTTTGATTTTCAAAGTAAAAATAATTGTTTGATGATTGTGTGTGACTTCAATATGGCTTTTTTGGGAATCTTTACTTTGTAGCCGATTGGAGTTTGGTCTATTTTCAATTAAAACATTAAAGGCTTTGCATATTTTCAAGAATGAAAATTGTTATATTGTAAGTTTTAGGAAATGGCATAAGTTAAATAAACTTAAGACCTAACACCCAAAAAAGTATGCAAGGAATTTTTGATACAAACATAAAACTCTTCTTTAAAATAAGAAGGCTTATATATTTTCAGCTTTTTCACACAATATACCATATGCTTATACGTTAATAACTTGGCATGCAAACGTCAATTACTATACGCTTGAATTGGCTTGTCACTTGGCGCCTTAAGTTATGCAACATATAATATTGGCTTTATCAATGTCCAAGCTGAGCAAGTGTTTGCATAATTTTTCGTACATATTTCCTTTAACATATTGATTTTACATTTCTTTCTCTTGCTTTCGCTTGCATAATGCTGCAGTGTGCCAACAACCAACAACTCTATGCACTACATACTCCATGAGTGACTTCTATGTAGAATGTCTAATATGCCAAACGTCATATTTGTGGTTGTCTTGGTACGTGCGTTTTTCAGTCTGTCTTTATGTCGTTGTGGTTTTTTTTTTCTTTCTTTCTGCTATTTGCCACTGTATGTGTATGCGTACTCACGAGGTGCGCACAAGTGTTTGTAAAGTGAAATTGCATCTTGAAATTGCAAATTGAAATATCCGCTCTTTCGCATGTACGACAAGCAAAGTATGCAGGATGTGCTCTTTTTCAATGACGTTGTAAGTATGGTGGTGTATGTTGAAAAGGTTGAGCAGCAGCAGAAGCATCATCAGAAGCATTTGCAATAGCATTAGTAGGTTAGAAATAAATTTTATTGATTTTACATCTTTTTTTAGAATTTTAAATGATTTCGATAATGCTTGCAAAATATTTGGCATACTTTAAGGCGCATATTTTGTGGAAATTTATATTCCCTCAAAATAAGTGAATTTGTTTAGGTATCTTGCAATATTTAATTTCATTTTGCATGTGTTAATATTTTGTAAGAATTTTAGACGATTTTTTAATTGTTTTGGCTGAGCTGATTTGGTCGGATTTGATTACAGGCGCAGTACTCTCTAGCTATTAATTGTTATTGAATAAGATCTTGCTTCAGTATTTCCAAAATATTTCCCTAACTGTACAGCATAATGAAACAAGCCTTTATTTTTTTTTGAAACCTGATTAAGTTCCCACAGAATCGGTCCACATAAGCTGATGTAATGAGCAATTTAAACCCGTCTTTTTTTGACCTCAAAAGCATGAAAAACCTTTCATTTTTGTCATTATGCTCACAAGTCAAGAAAACTTGTTTCGATAAAATAAAAACATTAAGTCTCCAGTCAAATCTCAAAAATTTTGAGCGCTTTCGGTGATGATCAACTTAAAAGTTTGTTCATTTTTTCGCAGAAGCTGTCATATTCATTATCTATTTTTTCATTCAACAAAGCCATTACAAATTGATAAAAAATTAAACAGTTCGTTGCTCTTTCGATTTTTTGAATAAACCAAAAAGTTTTCTTAGTTTTGTCACAACATTCAGTCATGTGAACTCTTCGAGTTCGTTGATCTCTGTGTGACAAGTGGATATTGGCCAAAATTTGTCATACCTTAGACATTGTATATAACAGTAAAAACGATTTTTTAGAAAATAATTTTGTTTTCTCCTCAATTTTTGGCAACATTCCATGCAAGAGAAAAGTCAAAGCCCAGAAAAAGAAAAAAAAAAAAAACATAAGCTGCAAACAGTCAAAAAGCCAAAAGCAGAAACATGCATTTCCTTTAGACGTCAACATGGCGGAGTTCACTGTCTCTGCTCAGCAAGTTGTGTTGCACTGCAATTGTGTTGGTATGCATACGTTGTTTGTTGCAACAAAAGTCTATGAAAATACATATGTATTTCTGTGGGTTTTCCATTGATACAGTTTTACTATTTTTGTACAATTTCTGTTTTTTTTTTTTTTTTTAGTTTTTTGCTTTAAAATTTTTTGAACTACAAAAACGGTTTTGCCAAATTTATGTTGAAAGGTTATCAGTGCATAATTCTTGGCGCAAAATATATATTTTGTTGCTGTTTGTGCCTGTATGCTCAGCGTCAGCACAGGTTCAATGCAGAGAGAAACGAAGAAAAGGATGAGAAGCATTTCATGAAAAGTAACCGCGACAATAAACATTGCTGTCAAGTTGCGCTTTTGTAACAAATGTTGTTGACACATATTTCGCAAATACTTGGCAATATGTAGAAAAACTTTAAAATATGTTTTAAAGGATGATTTTTAATGCTTTAAAATTGAACTTTATAATTGATTAAATTTTATATTTTTACTAGCATTTCTCCGTGAGCGTTACTACAGCTTCTCTTGTACAGACGACGGGGCATCTCCAATTAAATTAAACCAAAGAATGTATATTGTCCCAATACAATTTGTATACGTATAAAGAATTATCATCAATGTGCGTTTACTATTTTCAGAGATATGACAAATTTTTAAAGGCGTGGCACCGGCCTGTTTTCCTTAGAAATTATTTTTTCTGATACTCTTAATACATATACCAAATCTCATCCATGTCTGTTAAATATTTTCAGCGATATGATAAATAAATTTTTTAGTAAACAAAAAAAAAAAAAAAAAATTAAAAATTTTAAATTCTTTGTTCCGACATCCAAGGGTGATATCCTGAGGTGAAAAAAATTGTTTACACTGAAATGTCATGAAAAGTCACAAAACGCATAGAAAACATGAAAAAACAACAAAAATTTAACAAAAAAAAAAAAAAAAATTTTAATTTTTTTAGTTCCAACATCCAAGGGGAGACCCTATATTGTAAAAAATTGTTTACACTAAAATGTCACAAAAAGTCATTAAACGCGTAGAAAACACAAAAAAACATGAAAACAACAAAAATAAAAAAAAAAAAAATTAAAATTTTTTAGTTCCAATATCCGGGGGACCCTAGTGTGAAAAAAAAAAATTTTAACGCCGAAATGTCGTGAAAATTCATGAAACGTATAGAAAACACGAAAAAACAACAAAAATTAAAAAAAAAAAAAAAAATTTTAAATTTTTTAGTTCCAATATCCGAGGGGGTACCCTATGGGTTAAAAAAATTTTTTACACTGAAATGTCGTGAAAAGTCATTAAATGCATAGAAAACATAAAAAAACAAAAAAACAAAAAAAAAAAAATTTTAATTTTTTTAGTTCCAACATCCAAGAGTGGACCCTATGGTGTAAAAAAAATGTTTACACTAAAATGTCGTGAAAAGTCATGAAACGCATAGAAAACACGAAAAAACAACAAAAATTGAAAAAAAAAGAAAAAATTTAATTTTTTTAGTTCCAACATCCATTTTTTTTACACTGAAATGTCGTGAAAAGTCATAAAACGCATAGAAAACATGAAAAAACAACAAATATTGAAAAAAAAAGATTTTTAAAATTTTTTGGTTCCGACCTCCTTTTAGGACCATTTGGGTGAAACCACGCGCCACTGCTTTTTCCATTATTTTAAAATAATTTTCGAATTTCATTTGTAGTTCAAAGCAATTTTCAATGGTAATACAGATATAAACTGATTTGTCATTAACAAAAATAAAAATAAAATTATGCACGTGCTAACAATTGTTGTGTATTTTGCTTACTTTGTTATATGAAAATTACGCTAATAAAATAAACAAAGTTATAAAATACACACATACACACCCACGAAACTTAACTTATTTGCGCAATAAAATCAAAGCCAAGTAGAGCATAAAATTTTATTTTATTGAAATCTTTGAGGCAAAAAAAAAAAGCAACAAAAAAATATAAAACAAAATTGAGCTATTTTTCACATTACGCTTACCTTATTACGTAAGCAGAAGTTTGCTTAACGTTGCTACTTAAATTGCTGATTGAATAAAGGATATGCGTAGTAGAGAGGAGGATAATAACAATAAAAAACAAGCAAAGGCTGGCAAAAGCAGAAATAAAATAAAAATAAAAACATATACATATAACTTAAATAAAACAAAAAACTTAACGAAGAGCACAAACACATACGCACTTATATATACATATATAAAATACAGACACACTTAAGCACATGTATTTAAGTACATATACACATATAAACAAGGACGCAGCTTGTCGCCAATATTCAATTTTCGAAAATTGATAAAAATTTACTTCTCTCTGCTCACTTACATCTCACTTACTTTTCAACCACACACCAAGAGCAGCAGCATTTACAGTGAGACTGTAGAAAAAGTGACACACTACATTCACACATTCAAACAAATTGAATAAATTTTCTACATGTGTTGGTAGCTTTGTAAGTATTTACATAAAAAAGTACCAAGTACAAGTGTTCGTAAGTGCATTTACATGGTGCGAGTGTCTATGTGTTATAAAAACTCAGATAATTTGGATTTTCGAAACTTTTTTTTTCTGTTAGATAAAAAAAATAGGACAAAAATTAAGAAAGAAAAAGGAAAAAGTGTAGCATACACAAGACAACAAAATTTGGATAGTTCTCGAAAATATCAACTTTTCAATATTCATTAATATTCCCGCGATTTCTTCAAGAATTTTCTATAATATCAACTTTGACATTTTACTGATTTTGAATATTTTTTTGTAGGACTTTTTCAATATTGGTATTGCAGAAAATGTGTCAATTCCTCTAAAGTCTAGTCGAGTCATATGAATTTGAATAAGTATTGCCAATTCTATAAACAATCTTTCCAAAAACCCAACCTTGTAATAGCTTAAAGGTAATAATTTTTGACTTCACCATAATTTTTTGAGTTTTTCATCATATTTGTTGAACTTTCCATATTTTTTTGATATTTTAAGCATTTTTTGACTTTTGATTTTGTCTTAAATTTTTCGACATCTCCACAATTTTTGGACTTTTTCAAAATTTTTTTTACTTTTTCATCATTTTTGAACTTTTGACTTAGACTTTAATTTTTCTATATATCCACAATTTTTTGACTTTTTTATAATTTTTTGACAATTTCATTATCCTTTGACAATTTCATAATTTTAATTTTTAATTTTCAACATAAAGATGTATTTCTTTTCTTTTTTGCCCATAAATGCAAATTTGCTTAAATTGAATTTATTTGCACATCGTTTTCTTTTATGTGGGTGTGGTCAAAAGAATATTCTAAACCAATTTGTGGCATATATAGATAACGTCGTCTTAAGTTCATTCATAAGCAAAGATATTTGCTAAGAGGGTTACGAAATGAGATAAATTTATTGAAATGTGGTAAAGAAATTGACTTTTTTACATTATTTTTTGATTCATTTTATTTTCCTCCGAATTGGTTTGAAAATATATGACATTTCAATAGAGTTTTGATGCGAGAGCTTTGGTATAAGCAAATGTATTTGAACTTGTCTTAAAAAAAGAGTTTGGCTAACAAATATTGTCTAGGAATTGCATAACTTGGCGTAGAGAAGTAATATTTAAAAAGTAATATTTACTTTCGGTAACTTTTGCGACAATATCTCACTTTCGATGTCATTTAACTGTGGTTTCTTTTGGCTAACTGTTAGAGTTATGTTCTCAGCGCCATTAATTCAAATCTGATCAATGGCTGGAAGATTATGGCTACTGAAATCAAGTGATTTCTTATAAAGCATAACATGACGTATGAGTTACAATTAATAAGTTATATTATCTCTCGGTGCGTAGAGCGCAACTTGATGTATATTTTTCAATACGTTTTTGTTATCAATAGCTTATAGGTAAAAATAGTTTTTGATACAAATAAAAGTAAAAATATTTTTTAAAAAAAGAAGGTCAGCTTTTTTTGATTCATTATAAAAATTGGGCATATTATTGTTTACACCAATACATTTTCTTGTAAATTGGCAACAATATTGGCCTTACGAAAATTTTTTCAACGTTTTTCGATCTGTACAGCATTTTTGCAGATTAATTTCAAGCGATACAAGAATACCTGTTTGAGAAAACTTTTAGTGATACATCTTAGGGAGAGCCACTTTCTTCATATAAAACAGAAAGTGTGTTTGAAAAAAATGCTGGGAATATCTTCAAGTAGCGCTTCCAACAACTGTTTTGGCCCAGTTTTGAGAAGTATTTTTTGCTTGAATATTCTATAAAAAAACTCGAAATTTTTTTAATTAAAACAAAGTTTTTTTCAACTTTCTTACACAAATCCTTGAAAGTGTCAAGCATTTTATAAACTTTCGCATTTACAATTAAACTTTATCCTTTCAGTGGAGTCAATTCTACGAAAATTTTTAGAACACACACATCTCTAGCAGCAAATAAACACAGTGGTACATTTGTTTATAGAAGTGTATATAGTACATCCACACATTGACACATTTCAGCACCTAGTTAAAAGTTTACTTGATTTTTCTCGTTTTACAAAACAGGATTAAAGATAAATACCAACTGATACACAAGTAGCACAAGGACACGCGGGAGATACGAGGATTGTAAGCAAAGTCTATGCCCGATGATGATATCAATTCAATTTCAAGAAATTCATAGCAAAACAAAAAATTTCAAAGAATAAAAATTGTCATTTCAGTTATATTGAAAATCTGCGCTGTTGATAACTCTACTGAGAAAAAAAAAAAAAACGAATGTGGAACTTTTATCAATTTAATGCTAGTAGATAAAGAGATGTAGAATGTGTGTTAAGGACACGAAGAGTACCTTATAAAATTTCACGGTTTAAAAGTAACAATCAATGTGAGTTAAGTGGAACTTATGTGTAATATATTGCGTTCGCAAAATTTTTTTATAAACTGAAATTGATTTTTCGGCAATTTCGAGTTTTTTTTTTATTCTAAATGCGAAAATTATTTATGGCTTTAATTTCAAAACGAATTTCCTTAGTAGTTGTGGTAAATGACATGCTTAAGATTTTTACCAATTTCTAGTTAAGTCAAAACACTTTTTAAAGAACGTACACTCTATTACACATTCGCACACGTTCACACCAACATACATGCATATGAAAAAACTCAATCGAATATGTAATGTAATCGAGATGTAAAACGTGACTAAACTTTGGTCAGCAAAATTCACTATATACACGAATCCTATGCTAGTAGAAGATTGAGTGAATCCTTTTTAGCTGCCTGCACAATACACATGTCCTCGATTGTCATTGAAAACAGAGTTTCAACAAATGTTTGGTAGCAAAAAAAACTATATATGGGTAGATTAAAAAAAAAATGCTTGCATGCATCCCTGACACATAACGAATTCTTATGAAATCGCACTAAAGCAGCAAATATTCATTTGAATTGAACAAAGATTTGCACGTACGCAACGCTCTACTTATACAGAGAGCGACGAGAGTCTGTAAGCCTTGAAGCCACGAAGGACATTCAATTGATGATAATCATTGTGTATAAGAAAGTAAATTGAAAAAATGTTGTTGCCAATTTTAAAGAAAAGGTATTACATGAAAAAAAAATACGCAATAATATGCACAATATTGGCTATGGCTCAAAAAAAGCTGACTTTCTTCTTTCATGTGACTTTCTTTTCTTAATATTGTTTCAAGCACTAAACTTACCAACCTGTAAGCAGTTAAGCTTTTGATTATGAAAACGTATTAGAAAATAGTTAGCTGTGTCTTATGAACTGCAGATGAAATTTTAATAATTAAGTGTAACTCATACGTCATGCTATGCTATATATGAAATCACTTGATTTCTGTAGCCATTATCTTATAGCCATTGCTCAGATTTGAATTAATGACGCAAAGAAGATAACTCTACCAATAAGCTAAGAGAAACCACAGTTAAATGAAATCCGAAGTGAGATGTTATCGTAAAAGTTATCGAAAATAAATATTACACTACTCTATTTAGACAATATTTGTAAACCAAACTCTTTTTTTAAGACAAATACAAATACATGTGTTAATGACAAAGCACAGCCATAAAAACCTCTTTTGAAATATCATAGATTTAGAAACCAATTTAGAAGAAAATAAAATTAATTAAAAAATAATGTTAAAAAGTCAATTTCTTTACCACATTTTAACAAATTTATCTCATTTCGTAACCCTCTTAGCAAGTATCTTTGCTTATGAACTTAAGACGACGTTATCTGTATATGCAATAAATTGGTTTAGAATATTCTTTTGACCACACCCACAAAAAAGAAAGCGATGTGCAAATAAATTCAATTTAAGCAAATTTACTACTTTAGTGTGAAAAGAAATAAGAAATTGGCAAAAAAGAAAAGAAATGCATTTTATGTTGCCATTTCTATAAGAAAACAAAAAAAAAAATTATATGTCCAAAATGTTTTATATACTAAATTTATCTGATAGTTGTGTGTCTTTTATTTCTTCACTTTTTTTTCTGCTTTTTTTTTATCCTTAAAACATTTATTTGGTAACATTATTCAGCATTCAGTTGAAAATGAATAAAAAAAAAAATTCTCAATGAATAGTTGCGGATTGTGGTAGAGTTGGTTGGTCGAAATCGCCTTTGGCATTAATAAAAAGTTCAAAAATAGTGTATAATTTTTCAGGAAATAACACTGATAAGTATCAGCAATAGTATCAATAGTTTTTGCAAATACTGGGTTGCAAATTTACATATTTAGAAAATGCAATCTTAACAAGCTTCATTAACTTAACACGAGTAATGTAACATAAATTTGTATGTAAGTTCAAAAATTAGAGAAGGGTTGGAATAAAGTTCGATTGAATAGCCATAGATCTTTGTCATATCTTACTGTAGAGAGTACAAGAAAGTTTGACAAAACCATAAGCACTTTTTTTGTTAAATAAATATCACTCATACGTCATGTCGAAGCTCCAATGTTTATAATGAATACCTTTTCAGAGCTTTTTCGTACCTATTTTTGGCGCAGCCATATCTTGTTTTCAGTTAGAACTGCAAAAGATTCCATATTTAATCATATTACATAGATTTATTTCTGTCATAAAGCATCTAAATTGAAAAATTGGTCTGAAAAGTAAAAAAAAATATATTGTTTTTTGCTTCCGTCATCTATGAAGAAGATCTCTGGGTGAAACAAATTTTTTACAATAAAATGTCAGAAAAACTCATGAAAAGCATAGAAAACACGAAAGAAACGAAAAAAAAAGAAAAAAAAATTATAAAAATTTTGGTTCCGATATCCAATAAAATAAATGTTGTAAAAAGTCATGAAACGCGTAGAAAAGATGAAAAAAGTTAAAAAAAAAAAATGATAAAAATTTTGGCTCCGACATCCAAAGGGGTACCCTTTTATGAAAATTTTTTTTTACTAAAATATTGTAAAAACTCATGAAACGCGTAGAAAACACGAAAAAAAATATTTTAATTTTAGGTTCCAACATCGAAGTAGCGACCATTGTGTTCAAAAATCTAATGGCGCAGAAACACGCGCCGTACCCGAGAACTTATTTACATAAATTTTCACGGTGATCTTTTCAGCCGTTTGGGAGTCTATAAGGAACATACAGAAAGGCAAACATTCACTAGAGAACGGGGTAATGTCGTGCAGGGGGTAATGTCGTGCACTGGTTGTTTTAGCCCAAAGAATTGAATGATTTACCAACTGTTTGTAAGGTAGGGACCTACTGAGCTTATGCATATAATACTAGCAATTTTCACCAGTTCGTCTCTACAGAGTAACCTTCTTTTCAAAACGTACGCTTTCGGGTGTTTTTTGAGGGGGGTAATGTCGTGCATATTTTTTTTCTTCACTTACACAAACACAATTTCTTGCTACACAAATGTTGTTACACATGGATGTAACCAACGAAATTATCTTTCGATCGGATGCTTACTCGTCGCATTCGCTTGAGATGTACGGCTTTACGAGCATGTCAAAGTTGAGTGCACGACATTGCTCCGTTCTACTCTACATCCACATATAGATAGAAATGCAATTTTTTGCAGAATTATGAAAGATATTTTTTGATAAAAGAAGCAGCCATGGTAACATTTCGGTACACTTCTTCAGAAATTTAAGAATTGATCAAATCTCGTTGATATTATTGTCCTTTATGGCATCGTAATTGATAAATCATAATCGAAAGCTTAGAAAAATCATTGTCAAATCTGCTATTTCGTCAAGATAACCCATACGTCATGCTAAGGTAAAAAACAACCCTATTTATATCTTGTCTTTATTGAGTTAACTGATCTGATACCAAGTTTAACTCAAAATCTTAAAACTAAAGACAGCACAAAAGTGTTAAAGAAATACATCGTTTTCTTAGAACATGGTAAATATCACTAACGAAAAGTTACTCTTTCCTACCCCAAATGACAAAATGTAGCTTTCAAATACTTTCATCAATCTTCAAGAAAATGCAAATTTATGTTGTGCACTTTTGTGCAGCAGCAGTTTAAACCCCATAATGGTAAAGAAGCGTACAAATTCTATAAAACCATTCAGTTAAGCAATGGATGGGGTGATGCAAATTGCATTGCTGCAGAAGAAAAAAAAGGGAAAATCTTGCTTTTTCGCCAATCTTTTGTGTGAAAAATTGTTAAGTTGTAAATTTTCGTGGGTTTTTTTTTCTGCTCCTAGCTTTGAGAGAAAAACAACTCTCGGCGAAATTTGTCCAAGAATGCAATAAAAATTGAAATATGTGACTGTATGTTAGGATTTTACTTTTTTTTTTTTTTTTGTTGCTGTTGTTTCAACTGTGTATGATGCTGTATGGGGAGCTTTCGTATACGTTTATGTACTTATATGCGTTAGATAATTTATGAATATCAAGCAGTATGTTGCAATAAAATCTATATTTTGTTAATAATAGCAAAGTTTTTGAAGTTATCAATGCGTAAACTGAGTTATTACGGGGTAATACTCCCTAAATGTACGAAAACTTTGTAAAATAAAAAGTTATTTAAACAAAATTGCTTGTTTTGATGAAGCAGCCATTGATCTTTTCTGTATATTATTTTAAAGAATTTATAACTTTAATTCCCAACTTAAACAAATTAACGCTAGGTAGCATCGGAAGTGCGTAATAAGACAAGAAAACTAGATACATAGCATAAAATTGTGAAAAATTTATATACAATAAAGTTAATCATACTAGTCTAGGTGCCAGGCGACACATTGTGCTACTCATACATAACAGCTTATAACTTTTAGGATAGCTTAATTATACCTAGACCCCCAAATATCTCTTGGGAAACTTTCTGAATCGGGTGCTTTTCCTCTCCAGCTTTTCCAAAAGTGGTCAATTTGAAGTGGTGTACAAAATTTATTAATAACATATTGCTGTTTAATGAATTCAAAAATCGACTTTGTGAAATATCCGAAAAAAAACTTGTCCGACAAAAATTTTGGTTCCATAAGGGTGTCTGCCAAACTAAACATGCCAGAAAAATGACTTAAAAAAATTTAGTAATAACAAGCTGATTTTTTCAATATCGTTTAAAAATAACGTGCAAAATAATATTTTTACATTGTCCGACAAAATATACTTGCCGATTTTTCCGTCCGACAGTGAAAATCGGCTTTTCCACGAGTTAGTGGAAATTTATTAATAACAATGTTTTTTTATGATTTTTAGTTTTTAAGTAAAGAGTACAACTTAATGAATGAGTTGTCCGACAAAAAAATAGGGCCGTTTATGTAAAAATTACAAAAAAGTACAGTCGATATTACTTTTTTATAGAATGTATGAGCATTAAAGTGGTAGACGTCCTATTTATAAATAACAAGCTGATTTTTTCTAAGTTGTTTTATTAAAAATCGTAGTATACAATTGTAGAATTGACGGACAAAAATCGTTTTCCGATTTTTCAGTCGGACACGTTTCGTACCCTTGGTAAACTGAAATTGAGTATTTTTTTTTAATTGTAAAACTAGCGTTTTTATTTATTAATATCCTTTATGCATATATATATATATATATATAATAGGGTGCAACGAAAAATTTTTCATGTAAATACAAATTTTTTTGTGTCACCCTAATATGTATGTAAAATATTTTTTTTGAGGCAACATAATATATATATGAGCACGGCCACGTAAGACGAAGCTAAACAACTTTTTTTTTTTCTTTAAATCTCCCACTCATTTGCCCATATTTCATAAGTTTACATCTAATGCTGTCCAAAAATACCATTTTCAAGTATATAAGTTGATTTGGGGGGTGCTTTTTTCATAAAAACTTACTCTTGCTTCTGAAAAGAAAAAAAAAATGCCAAAAAAATAAGTCCCGAAAAAAAGGTAAAAATTTGCTTTATTTTTATTGTATCAATGCAACTTTGATTTCCGCAGAAAGAAAATGTTTGAGATTAAGGATTAACATTGATATTTGGAAGGAAAATCGGTTGCTTATGCATATTTGTTGGCGATGAATTCTACCGCAATAAAAAACGTAACGTTCCCAACGAAATTTTTAAAGAAGTTTCTTGTAGCGGAAGTTAGTGGGTAAAATATTTAAATGCAATCACCCTTTTCGAGTATTTTCAGTCTTATTTCTGAATCCATTTTAAAATTACTTAAATAAAGTATCTACCATGGTGAACATAGCCACTAAATATGTGTGACGTTCCCAACATTTTTTAATCAAAAATCATAAGTTATATTTTTCTACTAAAATCTCTTCTGAATCCACGCGATGAGCTTGTTGAAAGGGATAGAAATTCCTTACAATAATTTAAATCAATTAATAAGAACTGTTGGATTGAAGAGGAAATTATGGACATAAATCACGTTAATTGCTATTTTGAGATCTATCCAAGTGCATAGGATATCACAAATATTTCGTTTTTTACATGCTTTTTAAAGCTTCCGAAACAACCTAGTAATATTCTTGTTACATGTACCAAATTTCGTGTATGTATGTATGTATGTTTTCTCCTTTAACTCCTAGGAGGAGCATAGGGCCAATATGAAATCTCTCCATTTGTCACGATCCCTTGCGATGACTTTGATCTCTTGCCACGATTTTCCCGATTCTTGGATTTCCTTTTCCAACGACCTTTTCCAGTTGGTTTTGGGTCTACCACGTCCTCTACTGCCTTGTGGATTCCACTCAAGGGCCTGGCGACAAACTTCGCTGTGTGGTTTCCGGAGAGTGTGACCAATCCATCCCCATTTGCGCAGCTTGACCTCGTTTGCTATAGCCTTCTGTTTGCATTTTTGATGTAAATAGCTTGGCATTTGATATAGTGCGAGGCCACCAAACCTTTAGTATACGCCTTAAGCATTTGTTGACGAAAACTTGCAGCTTGTTCGTTAGTTGTTCAGTAACAAGCCATGTTTCGCACCCATATAACAAAACCGATTTCACATTCGAATCAAAAATGCGCACTCTCGTTTTGGTGGATATAACGGATGAAGACCATATTTTGTTCAGTTGAGCAAACGCGCCTTTTGCTTTTGCTATTCTTGAGTTGATATCCTCTTTTGCTCCACCATCCATGGAGATAATGCTGCCTAGATACGTGAAGCTATCGACGTTTCCGATGTCATCACTGCCAGCTTTAAACGTGATGTCATTGCTTGCGTTTAGCTTCATGCTTTTAGTCTTGGATACGTTGATTTTTAGGCCGGCCTTTTGTGATTCCAAGACAAGGTCTTCAATTTTGCTTTGCATATCTGAATGTTTGGACGATAAGAGGCAGATGTCGTCAGCGTAGTCGAGATCTTCCAGATGTTCGGTAAAGTTCCATTGAATACCCCTTTTGGCCTTATTAAGAGCTTTATCTAGGATATCATCAGGAACGATAAGGAAGAGTGATGGTGATAGTAAACACCCCTGTCGTACGCCTGCACCAAATTTCATGAACCTGTCAGGGCTCAACATAAAAATCTGAAAAAAACAGAAAAAAATTTATTTTCGATTTCATTTTTTTTGTTGAACCCAGACTGGCGACCATACGAATTTAGCTAGATGCATGAAATTTGGTACAGATAACGCCAATACTACTAAGCTGCCTGAGACTAAAATTGGACGTGATCGGTTAATCTCCACGCCTACTTCCCATACAACTTTTTAACTAGCATATATGGGAGGTAGGCGTGAACATTAACCGATAGCGCTCAATTTTAATCCTGATCAGAAAATGGCTCTCAGTATTATCTGCACCAAGTTTCATGTAGATAGCTTTATCCTTTTTGGAGAAATCGTAATTTCAAAAAAAATATGTATCGAGGTCTTGGAGCAAAAATTTGTAATGTAGTGTAAATGGGAACCTTCCAAGGAATAAAATATTCACATATTTTCATCTTTATGGATGTTTGGACTGTTTGGCTGTATTTGCCCTCAATTTATTTATGGAAATTCGTACGCATAACGTTCCCAACGCTTTTGCGTGACGAAACCAACGTTGCTTTAACGTCTATAAATCCACCAAAAATAATTTTTTCTGCACAATTTTAAGTTCAACCATAACTTTGATCCTTTACCTTCAAATTATAGAAGATGTTCGGGAGAATACATTACTAGATTCGCAGACTTTTTAGAAATTGTGCACTGACCTCAAAAATTGTTGAAAAAAAAAAAAACGTTCCCAACGGCACTTAAACTCTTATAACTTCTAAGCCATAACTGATAGACAAAAACTTTGTTCCTACAAAATATTAGCCTTAGGGAGCCTTATTACATGCACTTAAGATATTATGATGTTTGATTATTTTTCAAAGAGATATGGACAAAAATGTGCGTGCGAACGTAACGTTCCCAACGGTGGCCGTGCCCATATATAAATCTATATATATACATAATAAAATAACAATATTCATATTGAATGATAAAAATAGTATAATTTTATATCATAAATTGTTCGAAAAAAAATTATCATTTTATTTAAAGCAGTAATGGAAACTTTAAGTTTCTCTCTTCGGAATTTTAAAATTCTTTGAATTACGCGCTTTTTTTTGCTTTGGACTCCAAAATTACATATAGCTATCGGCGTGTGCACATGTTGCTCCAAAATACCGTTATATATGTATACCCACGTATATACTATGTATGTACTAGGAACTGCACGTCCGCTTATAACGAGGATTACCTGTACTCTAAACCAAGGGTGTCAGCGTTTTCAAATCACTGAGCCAAACGCATGCAGCGCAGTCAGCGTTGCTTTAACAACAACTTTAAATTCGAGTAACAACAAACAAAAAAACAATTTTTTGTTGTTTTTTCATGCCTCGTTTACAACAACAATAATACTTCAACAATTTTCTAAATTTCTAAGAACAAGGACACACAAAAATTAGGGGAACTCACGCGTTGATGCGCAATGCCCTTGCGTCGTTGCGAAAGTGCACTTTGCTAAAGTTTGATATTAGTAAAATAACAAAAATATTGCCGAAAATTTCGCACTACTTTTGCAATTTTTCAAGATGGAAATATTCACATTGATCGTTCAGGCGTAGTGCGTAAAAGACTTGCATTTTCGCTACTGCGCATCAACGCATTAATACCCATATTGTTTGTTGTTTTTGATGCGACGTAGTCTTTGTTGTTGTTTTATGTTGGTCGAGTTCGATTTTGGGTGTACGCAAAAGAAGCAACAAAAACGAGAAATTTTGACGAGCGTGAAAAAAAAACAACAAAAATTATTTCTGTGAATGTTGTAGAGAAATATTGATGTTGTTGGGATTGTTGTACAGAAATATTGATGTTGTTGGGTCGAGCGAAAATTGGCTCCGTTTTCTTCTACGCTGACACCCTTGCTCTAAACTTTATTTATAAAAACCAAAAATTTTGTTATGCTTGCAAAACGCTAAACATTGAAATATTTATCGACTTATACTTGCCATGGGGCGCTCCCGCACCACTTGATTAGTCCGCCAATAGTATTAAACATTGAATTATTATCTAAAAAATAACCTTTGTATATAGTCCGATGGTTATTCATAAAATTTAAGCTTTGCGTCAAATCTGAACTTTAGATAGATTTAATAAATAAAAAAAATTGCCATTTTTTGTCGGACTGCAATTTGGGTGCATTATATTTGTCGGACACACATTCAATTAAGCATATAAACCTTTCACAAATCCAATTTTTTTTTTGTCCGACAGTTATTAATAAATTTCCACTAACTCGTGGAAAAGCCGATTTTCACTGTCGGACGGAAAAATCGGCAAGTATATTTTGTCGGACAATGTAAAAATATTATTTTGCACGTTATTTTTAAACGATATTGAAAAAATCAGCTTGTTATTACTAAATTTTTTTAAGTCATTTTTTTGGCATGTTTAGTTTGGCAGACACCCTTATGGAACCAAAATTTTTGTCGGAAAAGTTTTTTTTCTGATATTTCACGAAGTCGACTTTTGAATTCATTAAACAGCAATATGTTATTAATAAATTTTGTACACCACTTCAAATTGACCACTTTTGGAAAAGCTGGAGAGGAAAAGCCCCCGATTCAGAAAGTTTCCCAATAGATATTTGGGGGTCTAGGTATAATTAAGCTATACTAAAAGTTATAAGCTGTTATGTATGAGTAGTACAATGTGTCGCCTGGCACCTAGACGGTTACCGGACATAATCCCAACGGACATAATCCCCATTTCGTAAATGGGGATTATGTCCGAAAATTTTTCGGTCATAATCCCCATTTTGGCCATGGGGGTTATGTCCGCAAATTTTTCGGACATAATCCCAATGGGGGTTATGTCCGAAAAATTTAATTAAGATTGAACAAAATTTTTGCAATAATCCATTTAAAAAATTTATATAGTGTTGGATGTTATAGACTGATACGCGGCCGAAGGCCGCCGCGAAGCCGGTGTTGGATTTTTGGGAGTTTTAAATCCTGAGCTGCGGCCGCAGGCCGCCCACTTACCCCTACCCTTATGTAAAATTACTGTGGAATTTTTGAGAGTTGTAAATCATGAGCTGCTTCTGTTGTCAATAACAAAATATCGTTATGGGGACTATGTCCGTTTTTTCCTGGGGATTATGTCCGAAACACTTGCGGACATAATCCCCATATCGTGAATGGGGATTATGTCCGTGGGGATTATGTCACGGCACCCACCTATACTATACGTCATGTTAAACAAAATAATACTTAAATTTCACAATTTCCCTATAAAACGATAATGTAAATGTGAAATCAATTTTCCTGTGTCTGATAAATACCAATAAAATTAAACACAACCTTACCTTTTTCACGCAACCTAAAACACCTCAAAATCTGCAACATTAAATTGAATTGAGTCAAAATTCTCTTTAACTATATCGCTATTAAAATTGATTTTTGCCTTAATTTTCTTCAGCTTGTTTTGGCAATAAGACAATTTATTTTTATTACACTAAGCTTATTTATGTATGTGTATGCCACACACATATACAAAATGAAAACATACACATTTACTTATAAGTGTTTTTTGCCCAAAGTAAAATGAAACAAACGTACATAAATGAAAAGAAAAACACAAAAATATCGGAGACATTTTGCCGCGAGCCAACAAAATTTTATTAACACAAATAACATAAAAAACATTAGACTCTCAAAAGAAAGCAAAGAAGCAGAGAAAGCAAAATAAAGGAGTAAAAGCGAAGTAAATATGTGCGATGAAAATATCAGTAAAACACTTATGATGAAAAAGAGAAAAAAAAGAAAGAATTAATGTTGAAAACTTTAGCAATTTATTTTGAAAAGCATAAAAAAAGTATAAAAATATTTTCTATATAAAAGTCTCTTCACTGTTTAACACACACACACATATGTATACAATTCGGCAACTACACACTCTGACCAACACAAATTATTGTATTCCAGACACACACATGTGTGTTTGGCTCTTTTGCGGACTTTACAGCGTAGCTTTATGCAGTAAGTTGTCAATGCTCTGGTTTATTTGTATTTGGTCTTTTCTCATGCTTTCTTGACTATTTATTTTTTTGCTCATAAAAAAAATTGCTGACAATAATTCTTTGAGATTTTTCAATAAAGTTCCAAATGTTGCTTTTATATATCAATGACGTAGCTTAACAAAAAGAAATGTAGAAATGAAACTAGAGCAGTTTTAAAAACAATACAAATCGAAAAAATAGTTCAAAATATAAACATAATAAAAATAGCAATTTTTTTGAGCTTTGAAATATGCCGTTAAAAGGCTTTAAGTGAAACGGCCATCATTCAAATTTTGAACTTTTTTCAAACAAATAATAAATTACAATATGCAGTTAAAATTATTGTTTTATGTGGCATCGAAACCAAAAAAAACTAATTTTTAAGATTTCTGTAAAATCAAAAAAAAAAAAAAAAAAAATGTTACTCATACGTCAACTCTAAAAATTATAAAATTTTTAATATTTAGTTTTCGCAGGTTTCCACAGATCTGCGGTATAAAGACACGTTGCACCGTGGTATGGCTTCATACATGTAGTGGAAGAAATGAAAGGAGTGCTCTTATAACAATGAAATTTCGCATGCAATTAGTTATAACTAGTTAAGAAAATGAACTATTATGAATAATTTAAACATAAAAGTATGCAATACATTTTTCCCATAAGTATACAGCACATCACAAGGGGAAAAAATCAAGCGCTTCTTGAAAAAGCGCTTCTGAAGCACTTGTTCCCATAGAAATAAAAGCACTTACGAAATGTCTTTGGTAAGCATTCGATAATTAAATTTTGCTTGAAGAGACATGTCATTTTAATATTTGAGTAGTATATAGAAAAGAGCAGAGAAAGAGAACAAAATATAAAAAAAAACAAAATTTTTTTTTAACACACAAATTTTATGGAAATGTTACACAAGATTGTAAATTATTTGCATTTATGCTCGGGTTCGATTCTCACCCCGAAAAATTTTTTAATTTTTTTATTTTTTATTTTTTATTTTTTGTTTATTTTGTTTATTTGAACTGAAATTGAATACACGATGATTTTTTGTAAGACTGTAGGAATCACTCAAATATCAAATTCTGGTTGAACAGACATTTGACAGCGTATTCTTTAAGCCATTAAGTAATCTAAGTAATTCTTTCGTCTATATATTAATTTGCAAGATAAAATTTGTCCTACCTTGTTCACTATGTTAGAAACGCAGCATGTCTTTGAATTATACACCATTAGAAAAGTATTTGTGTGTAAATGTGCACAAAGATAAAATTATTTTAGTGTTTTGCAAACTTTTCAACATAAACATCAACAAAAAAGATATAGCACAAAGAGAGAGACAAAAAGCTGAATGACACATTTGTCATTCTACCAGGGCAGGGGTGACAAATGAGCTTTTTTATTTTGTACCAAAGGCTAAAAAGTACTAAAACTGTCCTAAAAGTACCAAAATTATTTAAAACATATGTGGTCGAATTTTGTCCACAGGGCGGGTCTAGTTTATATAAATACGCCACTTAGTGTTATCAAAAAGTATCAGTTCTACACGTACAACCTTTAAGAAGTGACTTTGGCTGATTTTTTCGAAGTAAAAATATGACTCCTTAAAAAAAAGTTTAAACGGCAACTTCTGAGTGAAACATTCCCTGTAGAGTGCAAGCAAATATTTTAACTGATTCCCTGTGTAAACAGACCTGAATTCATATTAGCTGGTTTTGGCTTATACAAAAACTTCTAATATTCTTTCAAACTTTGGTTTATTCGACGAAGCTTTGAGGTGTCAAATTACAGCTGTGTTAAATTCCAAAAGTTTAGTCTATATGGCAGATATCAAAGTATCAATTTTATAAAACAACTTATTTTTTTTTTTGTTTCTAACATACACCATAACCTAAACCAACAAATTTTCAACAACTAATGTTCGGAGCTGAAATCCAAAATAACCAAACAGTATATGAGGCAACAATTTTGGCAATTTCTCTCTGAGCTGTCATTAAACCAATTGAGTAACGAAACCTTCAACCGCGCTTTGGTCATCAACGGCAACATCAACATGAAAAGTAGCTATAATAGTGGCAACAGTAACAGTAGTCGCATCAATATCGACAACAGTGGTTACAGCAGTGGCATTAATAATGAGAAAAAAAAAAAATAACAGAAAAACAAAATACGAACATACTTTATACCAAAACTTAATACACATATGGAGCCACATATGGAGCTTTTGTTTGCCACTGTATTTGTTAATCTGCACATGTGTCCGCATATGAAAATGTGTCAATGTATTTACGTTTATGCACATGAAAAAAGTAAAATATTTATAATGAATTATTATTTTGAAAAACTTTTAATTATACAGAAAGATTTAAATTATTATAAATTAAAACTTAAAAAAAAATGTTGCTCATACGTCATGTTGCCTGCTTATGAAATCCTTCAAAACACAATTTTGATGTTTGGCAGAGCAAAAATTACAGAATATTTCGGTACATAACTTTTCGCTCCACAAAACTTTTTTGATATACTAAGTGGCCGGAGTTTATTTATAAAAATAATTCAAATCAAAACTTGATTGAAGTGCTTGAAAAAATTCAGATGCCTAAGGCTTAAGTAGTATTTTTTTTTTTTAATTTTAAATTATAGATTTAATGAATTTAAAATATTTTAAAAATGTTACTCATACGTCATGTCAACTGCTTACAAAATCAATTATTCAACATATTCGATGTTTGCCAGAGCAAAAATTATTGAATATTATGGCATATAACTTTTGGCTGTACCAAAATATGTTAATTTAGTTGATGGCCGCCGTTAATTTATAAAAATAATTTTATAAAAAAATTGTATCTCAGTGCAAAATTTTTAACTGTGTGCAGTTTCGGCACGGCCTTCGAATGTGATAAAGCCTTAAAGCATTAAGTGTTGGCATATCAAATGTATTGCATATAAAATTGTGTTTTTGCTCTCCATTCCACAAATACTAGCATGCATATATGAGGATGTTCCAACTTTTTCTATATGTTGTTGTGTTGTGTTGTATATGTGTGTTTGTGTACGTATGTGTATTTTTGTTTGTTATTTCATATGTGTACTTTGAGCATTAGGTGACGCTTTATAGTGATGAGTATTTTGCTGTTGCTGTGTATTTTCACATTTTGTTTTTACTGCAAACGATTTTGTGTTGGTGTGTTAAATGTGAAAATTGCCTTGGTGAAAATAAGCTGGGAAATTAAATGTTTTATGTTGTTGTTGTTTTTGTCTCTGTGGACAATTCAACAAAATTGTTGTGCGTTCTTTATATTTTTTTGTTTTTTGGTGATAAACATTTGCACATTATGAAACAGAGTAGCAAGCAGCAAAATAATTTATTTGAACGAAATTATTTTTTGTTTTTTACTTAATACAAACAACATGGCGTATGAGTGATTTTAATTAAATATCATAAAGTGCTCAAATACATTTATCTCGTTAGTAATAAAAACAAAATAAAATTACAACACCTTGACCGCAAAAATGATTGCAATTTTTGGTATGGCGTATGAAATCACTTTTTTGCATATCTATTTTTATTAACAATTTCTACCATTTATTGGACTATAGTTTTTATCAAATTATCAGCAACGCGTAGAAAAACTCCGCCCAGTGTTGGAGTATATATGATTTGTGCAGTTGCGCGTTGCAAATATTTTGAGCTGCTAACCCAATTGTTGCAATACCACATTTGTCTGCCACATGCACTCAACCGAATGCATTGCAATACCATGCGCATCATTAGGCGCTTGCTCTAAAGCAAAGTGTTTTGTTTTTTTCTTTTTTTTTCAAAAAGTGACAGAAATTCCCAATAAATTTTGCTTGCAGCTACTTACGCGAAATGTATTTTCGTATACAATTTTGCAAATGCTTTGCCATGCGTGAAAATTGTCCCCCATTTCTGATGTCGCACTAGTATATAACTTTATTTTCATAGTGCTGGCGTTGCGATAAATTAACAAATATTAGCGCATCCTCTCAATAACTCCATAATGTAAAAATATACATATTTTTAGAGGCCGTATATTCACATTTGACTGCTTCATATAATTTTTAACATTATTAGAGCATATGCTAACGGATGAAGTGTTTAAATACATAAAACATAGTAATTCAATTCCATTTCTTCTACTATCAGCTAGCCAAATCATTTTTCAAGCATTTAGTCAGAGAAAGCTATAGAAATTCTATCATCAAAAATATGATTAGATTTAATCTTTCTTGACGTTACTATACAAAGGTGTTTTTAAGTCTTTTCAATAACGATTTATTGCAAAAACTGAATAGTCATCTTATTTTGTAGAAACTAATTTAAAAGAAATTCTTAAGTTTGCTCTCACAATTCTAACTAAGGACCCACTACAACGTCTCATCATACCTATTTATGAGTAATAAAAAATGAAAGATGATTTTCAATAAACAAAATCAAATCACTGCAAATGCAGCAAATAACGCACACTCAACTAACTTTGAACGAATGCGCGCACACATTGACGGAAAAAAGAAAAACAGCTACAAGCACATGAAAAAAACTTGAAAGAAATGCACTTCAGATTGTCACTTGTATGTCCTGCTAAAAAAATACTACACAGTTAGTAAAAGAAAGTGAAATAAATGATGTCCATATTGTGCGATAGCAATTGGAAAAGTTATTGCAGCAACGGTAACTGTGTGGAAAAGCAATCGCTGCCATTTATTTGAAATTGAAGTGGAAAAGTAAAAATGACGTGCACTCGTCGATGGTTTCGAGTACAGCAATGACTTTAAGTAATCGGTTTTGATAGAGAACTACAGCTGGCATAACTCAAAAGTAAGCTCCTCTTTTTCTATCCTATCCTATCCTATCCTATCCTCTCCTATCCTATCCTATCCTATCCTATCCTATCCTATCCTATCCTATCCTATCCTATCCTATCCTATCCTATCCTATCCTATCCTATCCTATCCTATCCTATCCTATCCTATCCTATCCTATCCTATCCTATCCTATCCTATCCTATCCTATCCTATCCTATCCTATCCTATCCTATCCTATCCTATCCTATCCTATCCTATCCTATCCTATCCTATCCTATCCTATCCTATCCTATCCTATCCTATCCTATCCTATCCTATCCTATCCTATCCTATCCTATCCTATCCTATCCTATCCTATCCTATCCTATCCTATCCTATCCTATCCTATCCTATCCTATCCTATCCTATCCTATCCTATCCTATCCTATCCTATCCTATCCTATCCTATCCTATCCTATCCTATCCTATCCTATCCTATCCTATCCTATCCTATCCTATCCTATCCTATCCTATCCTATCCTATCCTATCCTATCCTATCCTATCCTATCCTATCCTATCCTATCCTATCCTATCCTATCCTATCCTATCCTATCCTATCCTATCCTATTCTATCCTATAAAACCGAATAACGCATAGCAATAAAATGAGTTCCGTCTGGACATCTGACATCTCGCTGTCAAGTATCATGCACCAAACGTAAATAAGTCAATTGAAAAGGCAGAAAAATGCGCGTAAGAATTGACAAGCAAACGCTCTCCATTGTACAGCGACCTACCATCGATGAGACAAAGACTGATGAACAGAAAAACAATCTCAATCAGTGATGAAATTTTCAGTACAATTGTACTTTTTGAGTACTTTTGAGCAAAAATACGGAAATAAAACGGATTGATTGTCAGTATTTTCGAGACATTTGTCCCTTTGTTTTTCATTAACAAAAAAATACGTAATGAATTTTTTTTAAATTTTGCTTTTTATTTATTAGTGAGTAGTATAACAAACATAAATAACCTTACACTATTAATAAATATTTATTTTATATAAAAATATTTTACTTTTTTCTTAAGACCCTTCATTAAGTTTTGTACAGTTGTTTCGTCGACAGTACCGTACGGCCTTCGCCACTTATTTTTGAAATCTTTTAAATTTTTTGCAGTGCTTTTACTCTTCTGAAGATTTGATTTCATTAGAGCCCAATATCTCTCAATAGGTCGAAGCTGTGGGCAGTTAGGTGGATTCGCAGTTTTGGGAACAAAATTTACATTATTGCTTTTGTACCATTTTATGGTGGCTCTAGAGTAGTGAGAGGTTGCTAAATCAGGTCAGAACATTACAGTACCTCGGTGCTCACGAATAAATGGCAAAAAACGTTTTTCAGAGCATTCATCAAAATAAATTTTTGAGTTAATTGTGCCCAGTGTTACAAAAAATGCTCCTCAGACCGCAGGTGCATATGACCTGCCAAACGATATACTGCTTGGGAAGTTTTGTAATTTTCTTCTCTTTAAATTTGCTCTGTATCTGCTCCTCCTCCGAATAGGTGTAAAATTCGTGTCTTGTTAGCTGTTTAAAATCTGCCTTAACGTATGTTTCATCGTCCATTATGCAGCATTCAAATTAAGTCAGGTAACTGACATATAACTTTCGAGCTCGCTTTTGGGCCTCTAACTGCTTTTCATCGGAACGGTTTGATACTTTTTGATTTCTGTAGGTTCTTAGCTTAAGTTTTTTCTTTAGTCTGTTTAGAGAAAATTTTGAGGTTCCTGCTCTGGCAGCCATATCTCGTTCTAAAAAGTTGGGATTCTGATTAAAAAGGCGCTTCACTTTTTTCACCAATTGTGGGTCTATACTGGCTTTTCTACCTAAAATCTTTTTCCGCGTAATAAGTTGACCCTTTCTATAATTCGAAATAACCCTTTAGACAGTGATTTTTGATGCACCTGTTTTTTTAGCTATGGCTGAATATTTTAATTCTCGCATGCAAATGTACAAAATGAGTTTGCTCTTTTTTTCTTGATTGCTAGATATCTTTATCGTCTGAAGTTTGTTTGCCAAGTGTTATATATTTTTTTAATCGTCATGTTATATAAAAATTATAGCACCCATATTTCGACCTGCACGATCATCAGGTAAATCATAATCTTAAGGAATAAAAGGGTCAAATTTTTCTGGGGCAGTCCTTAGTATTGAAAAATAGACACATAAGTACAATGTATTAATTTTTAGTACCTTACTTCCGAATATTTTCAGTACAATCAATTTAAATTTTAAATTTTTGAATGTTTGCCATGATAACTTTTTTCAGCTACTTTCGTCATGCAAAATGTACTTTGGCACTTTATTTAGTACTTAATAAAAGATCAGAACACCATCACTCTCAATGTTCTTGCAATGAGGACCAGCTGTAGAGAGTATTTCATTTTTGATGGCAAATGTCGCATAAGAAATGCGAAATTGAATGAAAAAGCATCATCGAGTTTGTTCGTTAAAAAACAACTACAAAAGCAACAACAAAAAGAACAAAGTCAGTCGATGATGCTTGCAATGTTGAAACCACTTCAATGTCTTAACATGTCAATTTAAAGAATTGCAGTCAGTCAGTAAAAGAAGCGAAAACAGTGAAATTTAAAATGAAGAAAAAAAAAAAAAATATTGAAGATTGTGTACAAAACTGATGAAAAGTATTGCGCAAACATTTTAAGTTACGTTTTTTTTTGCTTTTCAAACTCTCAAAGAATTGCATTGCGGAAAAAGGATATTTAATTTGTTTGGCAAAGGAAATGAAAAAGAAGTTTGTTGCATTTTATTTATTAAAAAACATTTTAAAAGCAAAAAAAAAAAAAAAAAAACAAACAAATACCAGAAACAGAAAATGTCAAATGCAAGAAAATCAAAAAAAGGATCTCATTACGAAAATAAGCAATGACAATATTGCATACTTCAATAAAGGAACTCCTTTGAGAAAATATTTAAAAGCTTAATTTAATAATAAGAAAACTATAACCAATAGAATGGTTAGGGTATGCCAAACTATCATTTTGGCTGACCTTACTTTTGACCAGGAAAACATTTAAAAATGCCTTTTTGTTGGAAATTTTAACCAACTTGGCGGGTTGTGTTTACTTCAGTAAGACGTCTTGAATAAGTTCTGGAGTGGTATTTTCGATAAATCGCCTTAGCCTTTGATTGTCTTTAAATGAAGTCCTGATTTACTCAAAAAGACTGTGCAACATGTGGAATAAGCCCTTTTAAAACCGCTTTTGGTATGATTTAGACTTTTTGTAAAAGTCCTTGTGTTTGTTTGCCAAGCAGTATAGGTATGAAATATAGGTACCTTGAAACATTTTCTTCATAAAACTTATAGAGAAAACAAGAAAATTGCAGAGAAAAGCAAGATAAGAAAGTTAAATAAAACAAAAACCAGTAATGTAACCAAAAAATGAATAAAACGCATCGAACTGTAAAGTAAAGAAATTACTTTTTTAACGCAATCCAAGTGAATATACCCTTACTTACATGTATGATTATATAGGAGAAAGTACACGCAAAATTTTTTGTGTTTTTGTGCTTACATACACAGTTATTGGTATATTTCTAAGAAGAAGAAAAAAACAAGTCAATATTGATGTGAAAATAAATGATTATTTAATATTTAGGGGAAGGTGGGGCATCGTGGGCCACATTTTTATTTTGTTAAATATCTAAAAAAAAAAAAAAAAATTTGCAAATTGTAATATGGTATGTTATTCTACATGAAGTTAGGTAACTTTTGACTTTTACACTTTCTAACATTTCTTTTGTTTTTTTCGACTTTTCGTGGTTTGAAAAAATTAGTGTTTTTCCGATTTTCAAAAATGGTGGGGAATCGTGGGCCACCGCCGTAATTAAGTAAAAATCAAACAATTATGATGCAAAACTTTATTGAATTAGTTGAAATGACGAGTAAAGTTATTGTACAAAGCAAATAAAACGCGTACGTTTGTCAGCAACCAATGTAAAAATAAGTTGAGGCTAAGAGAAAACGGTTACAGTTGCATTTAACTATTTATCTCGACATACTGCCAAAAGGTGGCGGTGTCTCACGATTCCCCATGGCCCACGATTCCCCACTTTGTATTTTTCACGACAATGCAACCAAAATACATATAAATACTACATATTGTAGCGCAAGCTCTAAAAAAAAACTGACCGAATTTGGACAAGAGCGCGTGGCACCTCCCATACAAGAAAAAGCTTCAAAACGCTACACTGAAAGCGTTTTTTTTAGATATTTAAACTAAATTTGACTCAGACACCAAGAACTATAAATGCAAGCTTTCAACAAAAATTTGGTAAAATCGGGAAAGGGGGCGTGGCACCTCCCATAAAAGCAAAAGTTTTAAAAAGCTATACTGAAATAGTTTTTTGAGATAATTTAACCAAATTTCACTCAAATACTAAAGACTTTAAATGCAGGCTCTAAGCTAAAACTAGGCGAAATCGGACAGGAAATCGTGGCAAAACCTTCGTAACGCTATATTGAAAACGTTTTATGAGATAATCCAACCGAATTGCAATCAGACACTAAAAACTATAAATGCAAGCTCTAAACAAAAACTGGGTGAACTTGGACAAGAGCGCGTGGGACCTCCCATATAAGCAAAATTTTTAAAATACTGCAGTGTAGGGTATTTATTTTTAAGCCAGGCCAAAAGTTACACCTTTACCAGTTACTTTTTTATTTACCTTGATTCAAGACGTGATTTTGCATAAATCGGCATTGCGTGACCTTAAAATGACCTACAAAAATATTAAGAAAGATGCCAGCTCATTTTTTTGACATCTTTTTTATTGGGCGTGATCGTGGAATTTCGTCAAGTGCTTTTTTTTTTTTAATTAAGTCTTATATAGGCTATTAAATACCTTCTAATTAAACAATTCTAGTTACTTAGTTCTAGCAACAGCATTATTAAATTACGTCATGTACTGTACATGAACCTTCTCAATATATCTGATGATTGCTAACTGCACTTGTCTTCCATCAGTTGTTCGTTTTTACACTTCAGATGGCGCTAATGATTGTAAATTACTGTGCTTAGTTAAGTCGACATTATGTATTTTATATCGAAGGTAACAAGCCGATTGATAAGGTCGGGAAAGTAAACAAACAAAACTACACGAAAATAATACAAAAATATCTTCATAGCATCTTGAAGAAAGCCATCAGCGCCATCTTTAGTAAAACTAGTACAGTGTTCTACAAGAGCTAGTAATATAACAAACTTAGCTATGGTGAAAAGGTTCGTGTCTGGGACAAGTTGCATTCCTTATAGTTATAGCTAAGATCATCGACAAGGTTTCTTGTATTGCAGAAACTGCGAGTATTTAAAAAGTTTTCTAGATGGTTCCAACTATCACCGGCAGAAAGTATTTCGACATTTCCACATTGGATTGCAGAACAATCTAAGTTTGATTGCAGTGCATACAAAATGAAGTGTTGGCTGTTATTAAGTAAGATCTACATAGATTAAAGAGTAAACTTGAAGCATGTGCTATAATATAATGAATTATAATGTAAGTGAATGTATTGAGATAATAATGTAACTAAATATTCTGATGAATTATAATTTAGTTTTAACTGTATGCATTTACCAGATTTTTTTGCACATCAAAACACTATTTTCTGAGATTTTTTGTTAATAATTCGTAACCGAAGAACTGCCCAAATTAGTTTATGTATTTTTTTTTTTTTTGTTTACTTTTTAACTTCAGTTTCGATTATTTACGCTTGATGTGTATTTGTTCATATACATAAAACTCACATATACATATATTCGCACACACACATACATGTAGCACATGAGCAAAAAGTAATTCGTTGTGTGTGTTTCAATGGGTTTGAGTGCGAAAATGATAGACTTCGGTCCATTGCTTTATTTTTTATGCTACTTGTATGTATTTGATTATAAAAAGGATATATGGCAAAGATTTGTTTTCTTTTTTTGAAATGTCAGTAAGCATTTTTTTATAGAAAAAACAAAAAAAAAAAAATTTTTGAAAGACGATGAAATATTTCGTCTAGCAAAATCTATACGATTATAAATGACCTCAAAGATTTGTGCGCTGAACTGTTAAGACAATCAATCGATTTCGTAGGCGTGTTGTGTTGTTCTGCTGCTAAGCTTTGGACGACTTTTTTTGATCTTAAAAATTAAATAAAATAAAGGCATGTGAAATACAATTTATCTTGAAATATTTTTCTTTGAAGCTTAAGCGGTAAATTCCAGCTTATGCAATTGAATTTTAAATGAAATTTCTGTTTAAAATATTTTAAGTTATTTGAACAAATATTTTTCTATTAAAAAGCTTTGTTTTGAATTTTATGATCAATTTCTGAAAATTTCGACATTATTTGTTAGTCTTAGCAATCAACTTTAAGGCCTTAACAGACTTATGCATAGTAGCATCCACCTACAGCCTTCTGTTTTTTCATTATGCTTCTGAATAAAAACAAAAATCCTTACAAATCATAGAATTGAGTCTCTTAATTACAAATCAATGTCATATTCCATGCAACACACACTGTGACCATATCAATACAAGCCAATGCATTAAGTCATAACTCAACGCCTGTCTGGACAGCAGCAGCAGCACCAGCAAGGATATTGGTGCAGAAAAAACACAAAATTATTAAATGCACAGACAGACAATACAGCATCATTTCATGGGTAAATGCAATACGGCAGAAATTTCTCATACCGCTGCAAAGTATGCAATGTTTTATTATGCCTACATGTTCATTAAGTAAAGGCAGGGGTTTTTTTTTTGCTGGCTGCAGTAGAACAAGGCTCATAAAGCAGTGCTGCAGTGTACAAAAAATACTGATGTTTTTGTTTAAACAAATATATGCATATCTATGTATGTATGTATGGAATGCCAATGCAGCGCACTTTTTTCGCGTGTATTGTTTATACAACGCGCACAATGAAGAGCTTTTCAATATAAATATGCTCGAAACATAAAAAAATACTGAACACAGCGTCTGATATTTTACAAAATATATGATAGTTGTATATGCACAAGCAGCGTCATCAAACAACAGCAGTTTTTCAGCTGCAATTGTATGCAAAAATTGCGCCTATAAATATGCATTGGTTTTTTTCCCTGTGTGATGGTTGCAGTTTTTTTCATTTAGTTTTCTTTTACTGCTTCAGAGCACCACCACACACTTAAAAAGTTGTGTGAATTTTTTTGTATATGTTAATTGAAAGCGGCATTGTCCATGGTTTTATGTTTACACTGCAAGGAAACATGTATCACATAAGCAAATATTGTAAAATCTAAATATTGACGTAATTTTCTCTTTTATTTTCAACTCTAAATTGTTTCTCTATGTGTAAAGTGCTCATTTTTTATCAATAGTATATTCTGCATAAAATTTAATTCAAGGCTAACGTATTGAGCTGGCCCAACGTTGCTTGAAAGATCAATTTTATTTGCATATGTACGAGAGTGTTGCTGTCATGCGTATGTGTTGTGGGTGTTTGTGCGTGCTGAATTCTTCTTCTTTTTTATCGCATGATATTTGCATTGCTGAAAATTAATGTATTTGCCGAAATAAAATAAATTGTACCTACAAGTCTATTGGAAATATTTAAATTTTATTATTTATATCCTTATATTTTATGTGAATTTTGAATTGACTTTTGTATTTGAATGAGTGCTGCTGCAGTGATGAATGAATGCCAATTTCAATTTATAGTATGAGGGTTGCTTATAAGTGGCACTAGATGGTGCCTGATTTGCAGTGAAAAATTGTGTGTATGTCTTTTTAAATGCTTACTAAAAAGTTAATTTAAAAATTTAAAACTGCAAGATAGATACGTAGGGCACTACTTATATTTCGGGAAAAGCAAATAATAACAAACATTTTTAATTGAAAATAGCTTTATTGTATTTCAAAATATTTTTTTTGATGATCAATACACTTTTGCATTCTTTCAAACCATTTGTCATAGCAGTTTTCCCATTCCTCTTGAGACACCTCCAAAGCATGGTTTTTGAACGCTTCAACTGCTACTTCGGCGCTCGTAAATTGTTGACCACGCAGTTTACCTTTGACGTTCGGGAACAAGAAGAAGTCATTGGGAGCCAAATCAGGACTGTACGAACGATGAGTCATCCAATCTTTGTTTTGACTGCCCAAAAATTCACTTGTTTCACGAGATGCGTGAGAGCTCGCACTGTCATGATGGAGAATGATTCGTCTTCGGGGGTTGGTTTTACGAATTTCTCCGAAGACTTCCGGCAAACAAATAGTCGTGTACCACTCAAAATTGACCGTTCTACGTTGTTCAAGCAAAACAGTGGCCACATGACCCATTCGGCTGATGAAACAGGCAACCATTTGCTTCGCTGTGCTTCTTCCACGAACAACTTTTGTTGGATTTAGCTCGTCTTGGAATGCCCACACGGCCGATTGCTGTTTTGCTTCCAGCTCATACGCGTACACCCATGATTCGTCACCTGTCAGAATCTTATGCACGTATTTTAAAGCACCACGGTCGAATTTTTTAGTCATTTCCTTACACCAAACGATGCAAGCCTTTTTTGAGCGATTGATTAATTTCGGGGTTTCCAACGAGAACAAACTTTTTTTACAACTAATCGTTCATGCAAAATCGAATGTATTGGAGTGGAACTAATGTGCAAGGATGTTTCGATGTCACAATATGCCACATGGCGATCTTGCATAATCAGTTCATGCACTGCATCGATGTTTTGTGGGACAACAACCGATTTTGGACGACCTTTACGGAATTTTTCGGTGACCCAACTCCGACCACAATTGAATTCACTTTACTAACCATATACTGTGGCTTTTGATAGTGCTTTATTGCCGTACAAAGAACTGAGTTCATTGACACATTCTTGTCGACGTAATCCACGTCGAAATTTGTGAAAAATAATCCAACGAAAACCTTTTCTTGAAATTTCCATTTTTTGGCCAAATTGATTTACTTAACTCAATGGAAACAAAACAAATAGCACTTGTACATAAAACTTTGTGAGTACGTTTATGCTAAAATATGTCAAACTTTATTATGGTGTTGCCAGATTTTAGCTATTGAAATATAAGTAGTGCCCCTTGTATGTATATAGTTATTTTAATATGCTCTTTGTTAAAATAAAAACCAAAAACCAAACTTACCATTTTAGGGTCAGTAACCGTTAAATTATCATCGACTAAGCAACTCAATAGAGAAAAAACTAGTAAGAATGTAGCCTTTGGCGTGGCCAAACATTAATTACCCTACACTGCAGTATTCCAAAAATTGTGCTTATATGGAAGGTACCCCTTGTCTGAGTTCACCCAGTTTTTGCTCAGAGCTTACACATATAGCCCTTAGTGTTTGGGTAAAATTTAGTTGGATTATCTCAAAAAACTCTTTCAGTATAAAATTTTGAAACTATGGGAGGTGCCACGCCCTCTTGTTCGATTTCGTCTTGTTTTTCCTCAGAGTGTGCATTTGTAGTCTTTAGTATTTGAGTGAAATTTGGTAGGATTATCTCAAAAAACGCTTTCAGTACAGCGTTTTGAAACTTTTACTTATATGGGAGGTGCCACGCCCTCTTGTATGAATTCGCCTAGTTTTTGCTCAGAGCTTGCGCTAACTATTTCTAGTATTCGTGTGTATTTTGGTTGCATTGATGTAAAAAATTCTCTTCAAGTTGGATTTTGAATTTATTTCTTGTATTGGCGATTTCACTCATTTTCAATCCATCGAGCTCACTTTAACTGCTAAGGCAGTTTACCGAATTTCATTGAATTATCTTGCTCAGTTTTCCAAAAAAATATATTTCCATACACAGCCAGCCAGCCAGACAGACATGGCTATATCGACTCAGGAGATGACGCTGATCAAGAATATATGTACTTTTTAATACCTGCCACACCTTCTTCTCTGCGTTACAAACGGAAGAACAAAGTTAATGTACCCAGGGTGTAGGGTATAAACAAAAAAATTTCAATTTTTACTCAAAATTTCACTTAAATTTCTTTAACCCATTTTAGCCTATTGCTTGCTCACGCAAAAATCAAATCTTTTGGCTTTCAGCAAAATTTTTCCTTAATTTCTTCAACCCATTTTCGCGCTATGTTCGCTCATGCGAAAGTAATAACTTTTGATCACAAAATGTTTTTCAAAACTCGGACTTTTTACAGAAATTTAGCTTAATCCCTTTAAGCCATATTTGTTATTTGTGCGCATATACGAACATCTAAATTTTTGATCACAAAAATTTTTCCCAAAGTCATTTTTTCACAAGGTTTTTCTTTTAATTTCTTTAACCCATATTCGCCCTTTTTTCACACGCGCGAAAATCAAATCTTTTGATCACAAAAATTTTTCCCAAACTAATTTCTGCACAAAATTTTACCTAAAATTTTTTTAACCCATTTTCGCCTTCTGTTTGCTCGTGCCAGTGTCAAAACTTTTGATCAATTTTTTGAACTCATATTCGGCCCATGTTCATTAACTTGAAAGGCAAAACTTTGAGCCGCAAAAATTTTTCCGAAAGTCAGTTGTTTCTCAAAATTGTACTTAAATTTCTGTAACCCATATTTGTCGTTTGTTCGCGTTTGTTCGCAACTAAAGGGTTAAAGTTGCATTCTCTTATGACACACTAAATGATTTAAAGTTCTTTCGCACAACACAAAAATCATTTCCTAAATGCAAAAAATTACACTCCAATTCTGACATACATGACATTTCGCACTAATGTGCTCAAATCTACAGCATAAATGTTTTCCACTTATCTACGTCATCTCAACTTTTTGTCTATTACCGTTGCACTTACTTTTGTCATCACAACTAATATGGCATTTTTTATCACCAACATTTATTCCATTTGTTGTAGGTAGTTATTTTGAGTTGGTAGGTGCACATGCTAGAAAAAACAGAACTCTACTTAGAAGGTAAACTAGCGCAATAAACAGACAATGACAGTGATAGTGTGCATGTTGGTGAAAGAGATGGCATCATTGTTGGAATGAGTGCGAACGTGCATTTAGTAAAATTGCACATTTTTCTTTTATAAATCCTTGACAATAGAAAATGTAATAAAAGTTTTTACAATTTGCCATTGCTGCTGCTGCAGAGCATTTTGTATATTAAGTTGACTTGGAGTGACATTAAGTGACGTAATATGCAACAGATTGAAATGTTTACTACCCCATTGTTGGTTTTGTTGAAAAGTGATGAAAATTGCATTTTATATTGTTGTCATAGTTATTGCGTAGAGTAGTTAATGCGTATTGCTAGGTGTCTAAAAGTATGCAACAAAAATTATTTTACTATATGCAAACTAGTTTTGGTATAAATATTATTGCATACTTTGAGGAGCGCTGAAAAAATCGAAAGTCGAAATGCGGTTTTTTAAAAAATAAACTTCTGCCATATTTTGAATAAAAAAAATTCGTTTTTCCTTGCCAAATTTCAACTGTCCATCAAAGACACATTAAGAAAACCTCCCTAACGTAAGAAATGCTTTCATAAGCCATTTTTCCCATGCATATGCATTTATTAGAAATGTCTCCAACGAAATGGAAACAAATTCTACGCTGAGAATGAGAATGTGTGCCAAAAAACAACTTTGCTCTTTTTTCGCATTGTGTTTGGCTAACCAACTTTTTCCATTTGAATGCATTGTCCAAACGAAAAAATACAAAATGCAATTCCTGACTGCTACTACACCCGCAGTCAACTTGACAAAGAAATCATAAAATATGCGCTGCTGTGAAACAAGAGTCAATAGTGAGAAAAAAGCACCAGTTACCAAATTTATGCGCAATGGCTGCGTTGAAAGCTCGTCGCTGTATGAAATATTAAGGAAATCACTGCCAAGTCACAGAAAAACCCGAAAAAAAAACTAAAAAAATACAAATAGAAAAATTTTAAAAACAAAAATTTTCCATTGCATATTTTGTAGCTTTTAAACTGAGTTGTATGCGTTTGCTTTTTGGCGCATGCAAATAAACAAAGTACCAACCAAAAAGTAAAACCCGATACAGCGTGGCATAGTGCACAAAAACCAAAGTCGGCCAAAACTCAATTTACGCAATGCCAAAAAGTATGCTATGCATAAGAGTATTTTTCTCAAAACGAAAAAAAGCATGTGCAGTGGTAGTCATGCGTATTGTTTTGTCATTGTGTTAACTGAAGAATGCTTTTAAGTACTAAGGATTTTTAGAAAGCAATTACGATTTGTATGGTGAGTATCATTGAACCATATAAAAAAATGGCTTATAAATTTAGGTAACTGTTGATAAAATTCTTCTGAAGTATAGTTTGATGGTAAACCAAAATCAATTTTAGCACAAAAAAGTTACTTTTAAGTTTCTAGCACTTCTCAGATGGTTCTTTTTATCCACTTTTTTAATAATTTTGACTGATTTCAAGTTTTTCCTCATTTTTCCTTTGTTTACCAAACTTTTTCAATAATTTTGCATTATTTCGAATCATTCACCATTTATAGACTTTTTATTAACTTTTTGAATATTTTTGACTTGGTTCAAGCCTTTCACCATTTTTAACTAACGCCCCCCCCTTCCCTTTTGAAAACTTTTTCCTTATTGCGAAGTATTCACCTTTCTCCGACCTCTTATCGACTTTTTGAATGATTTTGCCTCGTTTCCAGTACTTCATCACTATTCGACTTTCTATCCACTTATTGTTTTTTTTTGCCCTATTTTAAACCATTCACTATTTTCGGCATTTTATCAAACTTTTGCCATAATAACTTTCTTCAATATATTTGCCATATTTCAAGTTTTTTACTCTTTTTAGACTTTTCATACACTTTTTGCGTACCTTTCTCTTATATTACGTTATCCACCATTTTCCACTTTTTGTATATTTTCCCTTGTTTCAAGCTTTCCACCATTTTTTAACTTTTTACATACTTTTTGAATACATTTGCCTTGTTTCAAGTTCTTCATAATTTTTGAATTTTTATCTACTTTTTGATTACTTTTGCTTGCACATAGTTATTTAACATTTTTCGACTTTTCCAATACTTTTGCCTTGTTTGAAGCATTTCATCAATATTTGACTTTTTATCCACTTTTTTTCTTACTTTTGCCATATTTCGAATCATTCACTATTACATACTTATATAGACTTTTTATCCACTTTTTGAATAATTTTGTCTTATTTCGAATCATTCACCATTTACAGACTTTTTATCCACTTTTTGCTTATTTTTGCCTTATTTCGATTCATTTACTTTTGATAGACTTTTTATCCACTTTTTGAATACTTTTGCCTTATTTCGAATCATTCACTATGTATTGACTTTTTATCCACTTTTTGTTTACCTTTGCCTTATTTCGAATCATTCACTATTTATAGACTTTTTATCCACTTTTTGAATACTTTTGCCTTATATTAAGCTATTTAAAATTTTTCGAATTTTTCAATACTTTTGCCTTGTTTCAAGTATTTCACCAGTATTTGACTTTTTATTCACTTTTTGCTTATTTTTGCCTTATTTCGAATCATTCACTATTTATAGACTTTTTATCCATTTTTGCTTAATTTTGCCTTATTTCGATTCATTTACTATTTATAGCCTTTTTATCCACTTTTTGCTTACTTTTGCCTTATTTCGAATCATTCACTATTTATAGACTTTGTATCCACTTTTTGAATACTTCTGCCTTATTTCAAATCATACACTATGTATTGACTTTTTATCCACTTTTTGCTTACTTTTGCCTCATTTCGAATCATTCACTATTTATAGACTTTTTATCCACTTTTTGAATACTTTTGCCTTATATCGAATCATTCACTATTTATAGACTTTTTATCCACTTTTTGAATACTTTTGCCTTGTTTCGAATCATTCAATATTTATATACTTTTTATCCACTTTTTGAATAATTTTGACTAATATTAAGTTGTTTAACATTTTTCAAATTTTTCAATACTTTTGCCTTGTTTCAAGTATTTCACCAATATTGGACTTTTTATCCACTTTTTGCTTACTTTTGCCTTATTTCGAATCACTCACTATTCATAGACTTTTTATTCACTTTTTGAATACTTTTGCCTTATATTAAGTTATTTAACATTTTTTCAATTATCCTGCATTTTTTCAATTCACCATTTTTCGAGTTGTTGTCCACATTTTGTATACTTTTGCATGCAATCATAACGTATGATCATCAAAGACATATGAAAGAAGTATTCTTCGGACTAGGTAGTCTAGCCCATTGATTACATTTTAGTTCTATCTACCCTGGTATCGAGATAAGGGACACATTGTTCCTAATAGGTATGACTTTGAGGTGTCAAAACCATTTTCTCTGACTAGATTTGGGTATATTGAAGACGACATTCTTGAATATATGACAGTTTTGCAAGGAAATCTCTAAGCACATCTATCGTCTAACAAAGCAAAACTTATACATCAGCAATGAAGTAATTTTGCACAAGCTACAAGTAAATGCTCTGCTTTAAAACTTACTAATGATTGCTTAGTTAAAGTCATAAGATATCGTTTCTACCAAACGAGAGTAAAGAAATGATTTAGCAAACTTGAAAAAGGCTTGACAGTACATCGTATACACGCATACACTAACAAGCATACAAACAAAAATGGTAAAGGATACAAGCTAAAAGCAAAAGACAACCTACTACATGAACGAGTAGAATGAGTAAATGAATGACGGAACACCAGTCAAATATAGGCACTATGAAATGCATGAAATCGCATACACTGCTACACAAACATATCCTGAGAATGAAGTGCTCAGCTCATACTCGAATGAAGTCTCAGATGAATATTAATTACCATTTGAAAGCTTGTCATACACTTGTGGAAATTTAGCAGCAACAACAATGGGAACAGTCATGATACCAAAGTTGGAGTAGGAGTCATTACGTTGAAAACATGATGATGGTAGCTATCTACCATCTGTAGTAAGAAGACAGTGGGCAGATAAACTAATATATAAGATAAAGTCCACAAGACTAACTTGAAGGAACATTGATAACAAGCTTCCAGAAAAAAGGTTTTGTTGATATCTTGCCCCACAGTGCACAGTGTTTGTTGCAATGTTTAAAGTTGTGTTAGCAACATGAAATGATTTGCTATTGCTTTTAAATTTGTTTATGACTTTCCATCTATTTGTTTGTTCTGATGCATTTAGCAGACAGTGCTGCCATTGTCAATAAATTACGTATGAGAATTGCAATGCAGCTACAAATGCATTTCAGTGTATTTGTATATTAATATGTATGTGCGTGTTAATTTGTGTGACTTTATGTTTGCACTCGATAGGCTGTAAATTGTCCAATTTACATTTGTGCCTTTTTATGACATTAATTTTATTAGATATTTTCATAAGGGTGGTTTTCTAAACTCAATTGCAAAATGGTTGGAGTTCGGGTTGAGAACTGCTCACATTTGTATTTACTGTTAAAGGGTCCAAAGATTTTAGTTAAAAGTAACTTAAATTCCTTAGTCTGTACGTTTTCTCCAACGTTGAATGTTCTTATGCAATTTTTTGAAAAATTATACGTATTGATTTTGAGTTATGAAGGTCTCAAGATCAAAAATTTTTCACATCGAAATTTTCAAATTCAAATTTAATTTCTCGCTAACGTCAATTTAGCTGATATTGCACGTTATCATTAACTACTCAGAAATGCAGATGTATAAAATAAATAATTGAGCATCAACATATAATAGAACGCCTGAAGGTAGGCAATTAAATTTTATTGCATTTGTTTTGCTTGGCTACTCAACAAAAGTACAACAAGAAAGTGATGCTGTTGAGGTCTAAATGCTTTTATTAGCTGCTAACAGCAGCTCATTATGCAATTGCACATACTACATTCGAAGGCACACACTCACACGTATGTATGAATGCATGACCCATACCAACAAAAAACTTACACGCACTTGCAATAGATTGCTCGTTTACACATTGTCGCATTTGAATGCAAATTAACACAATAATTTTGCAACCATTTAAAATCGATTAAAAGCCTTTGAGTTGAACAAGCACACACACACACACGCGTACGAGCGACCAAAACCCATTCCCAACTTTCTTGCAATTTAAAATCTACATATGTATACGTGTCTGCATAGGTAAGGCAATCCTTTTAAAGGTTCGGAATGAAGAAACGTACACACACATATGTACAAAGTTCATTACATTTAGAGAATTGCAATGTTTTGTTGTGTTTTGCACCTATAATGCTGCAAAAAGTTGCCAGAGGAAGATAAAAATTACTAAAAAATTGTGAATAAGACGATAAATTATAGTACGTTGCTTTTATTCCGATATTTAAAATATAAAAACATATTTGGAATACACAAATGAAAACTTTGTATATTTTCAAACATTTTTCAACTATTTCAAATTTATTCCTTTTCTGAAATTATTCCGATTTTTTGAATACTTTTGCCTTATATCAAATTATTTACTATTTTTGGACTTTTGACCCACTTTTTCAATACTTTTGCTATATTTCAAACTATATATTATTTTTCGATTTTTTACCGACTTTTTGAATAGTTTTGCTTTATTTCAAGCTATCTAACAATTTTCGGCTATTTACCCACCGACTATTTACCCACTATTTACATACTTTTGCCTCATCTTAAGTCTTTAACCATTTGTTTACTTTTTACCAATTTTCTGAATACTTTTCCCTTAACCAAAGCTATTTACTATTTGTTTACCTTTTTGCCACTTTTTGAATACTTTTTGATTTATTTCAAGCTATTTAACATTTTTCGACTTTTTACCCACTTTTTGAATACTTTATGTCTTATTTCAAGCGATTTAGCAATTTTGACTTTTTGATAATGTTTTTAATCCTTTTGCTTCATTTTGAGATTTTCGACTTTTTACCAACTTTGCCTTATCTTGAGTTTTTCACCATTTGTTTTTTTTTTCTCCACTTTTTGCCTAATTTTAAGCTACTTACCATTTTTCGACTTTTTACCTACTTTTTGAATACTTTTGCTTTATTTTGAGTTTTTCGAATTTGTATCCACTTTTTTAATACTTCTGCCTTTTTCCCAGTTATTCACCACTTTTCGACTTTTTTTTTTACTCTTTGAATACTTTTGATCAATTCACCATTTTCGACTTTCACGCAACTTTTGAATAACTTTTATTTAATTTTAAGTTACTCACGATTTATCGACTTTTTATCTACTTTTTGTATACTTTTGTGTTACATAATTCATAATTTATAGTTTGTGCAAACTGTTTGGAATATCTATAAACACAACAAAATATTGAAAAATTCTCCTTAACATCTGGCAGCACTGTTAGAGCTGTGAGTTTCTTGAAAGAACTAAAACATTGGCAGGAGAGAGCAACTTTATAACAAGAGCCACAAAAGCCACAATTATTTTACTAATATGTGTGTGTGTGTGCAATGCGATGTTTGTGGTGGGTACAAAGTGTACAGGTGTGTAAGTGTGAACAATGCGTGCTGTATGCACTTTCAAGTATGTTGCTATGAGTAGCATTTACAGCACGTAAAACAAACAAATGCACAAATACTTGCGCTAAAAGCAAATACAATGCACACAGAGAACAATATGCTGTGTATATAGTATACTGAAATCAAAGTAAAATTTACAATGCGTGCAAAGTTTAAGGAGTCGTCTCAAAGTTGTTGCTATTGGCTGCTGCAGTTACTTTTGTAAGTAGCACCCTGAGGACATTAACCTACTGATTATTCACATTAGAATCAAAATTGTATTAAATTAAAGTCACAGTTATTTTTTTGACTAAAACTGCAATTGCTCTATATAAGCAAATGAGGAAATTAAGCATAAAGTCGTTAGCGGCAGCAATTCATTTGAACGGCAATTTGAATGTTTAATTGCAAGCTTCAAGCAATTACATTTGGTAGTCTTTAAGAGTCACTTTGCGCAAGACAAACGCTAAACACTCAATAGAATAGGGCTCAAAAAGTATAATTTTTATTCAAGTATTTATTTATAGCCTTCTGCAGCGTATTTTCTTATGTTTAACATTCTTTTTATGCCCAAAATATTGTCTGCCCTTTTGTGGCAACAAAATGTTGCAATAAATGTTATTTCAAAACATAAATGGCAACGAATTTTCTACATTTTATGAAAAAATAAAATGTAGTCCTCACAATGTTTAAAATATTGTGTACAAATTTTCACCCAAAAATTTATTTTCACGAACATTTTACATTGTTTGCCAATCTCTTGTGGGTTATTATAGCAAAAAAGAACAACAATAAAGAAACATGTCCTTTGAGAGAAATAGCTCCCACTCTTGTTGCACAGCGTAATATGGCCAATATTTGATGGCACTTGCTTTTGATATTTTTAAATTTTTTGTCATTTCTTTTCTCTTGTTACAAAATAACATAAATTTGACCCATTTGGCCCAGGCACTTAATTTTTTGGCATTTTGCTAATTTATTTTGTAGCATGCTTTTGGGCGTTCACTGTACGTATTGTAGATGTAGCTGTAGCATACGTGGCCCGTAATGTAAATCATTGTTAGATTTATGCCTTGTAATAAAAAAAAAACATTGAAATTTGTAACATGGCAGAGTAGTAATACAAATTAGATACGGCGATTCGGGGCATGTTCAAATAATTGCATTATAAAATTAACAATTTTTTTTTATAAAAAAAAATGCCAACTGTAAAATATTTTAAATTTTATTGTTACACACTATAGATTACTGAATTTCAAGTTGGAGAAATATAACCGGCAAATAGGAACTTCCAATGAATTATCTCAGCAATTTAAACATAATTTTTGCTTTAAATTTCTGATTTTCAAGTAATTATGTGAGTGTCCTAAATTTTTCCTATACTTATACAATATTTTGAGAGAAATTTTTAGAAAATGTTTCATATTCTTATATATGAAATTCTTATATTTAAAAACAGCCACTTACTAAACTTTTAATTATTACTTTACACTCAAAAATCTGCTAAACCAGCACAAACTACTTGTCTTTACCCATATAGAAGTTGAGTTATGAAAGTTTATAGGCAATTATTATTATCATTCAATCATTTAACATGACGTATGGGTAACATTTAATTTAATACAAACATTTAGTGGCAAAAATATTTTCTATAATTCTCTGTATATTAATTTAGCAAACAGACATTCAAATTTTTAAGTAAACTTAGAAAGTATAAGAATATTAATTCTCTTATATTTCAAAGCAGCCACTAACAAAACTTGTAACTATTGTTTAGTTTTCAGAAAACTCTTAATATAGCACCATCTACTCGTCTTTAAGTATATCGAAACTGAGCTATTTATACAAATGCATTCCAAGCATTTAACATGACGTATGAGTGACATTTTTTTCTATATATTCGCCGGCTAAAACTTATGTTTCGCATAGGTTGTAAAAAGTTTCTTTTGACTTGCTTTCACAAAATCTGTACTTAAATCTGTTTTATAATTGTTTTGAAGCATTGCATCTTCCCTATCCACACAATGTTTACAAAAAGGAACGCATCTTTTTGCGACAAATTAACACTTGAACATCAACAAGATACAGAAAAACTAAGTTACATCTCAAAGGCTTAAGACAAAAAAGCTGAATAGAGTCAACTCAAGTAGAAAAAAGAAAAAGAAATGCAGACAAAACTGCTTTCAATCGCCAGAACCCATTAAATACAATTCATCATGGCGTAGTTGACATTTAATTTGACACGCGGCTGCACATTTGCACAGGTACGGTAGTAGTAGGTACACATATGCAAAAAATGGCACAACACTTAGCAACCAACATACACAAAAAAAATATATACACACACAAAAGACTTACACATATATATGTACGAGTATAAATGTACAGGTAGTTGCACAATTTGGACAGTTGCTGAGCTGTGACTTGTTGTAGAATAAAAGTGAAAGTAGAAAACACACAACCAATACAGTTTTATCTCTTTAAAGTTAAAACCAAATTTATATTTTTTTTTTTTATTTTTTAAGGAAAATAAAAAATATTGCGAGAAAATTGTCAAGAAATCCTCATAACTTAAGCAGCCAGCGCTCAAATACTAAGATATTGTCAGAATTCTTGTGTGGACAATTATGACTTTGAAATTTTTTTTCTAAAATGCATCGGCGCTTAAGAATGGTCCAACATCATGTTTCGTATGTTACTCAACATGTCGTATGAGTGACATTTAATAATATTTTATCGATATCTAGATATAAAATTATTGCGCAGTTTGAATAAGTTTTATGATTGATAAAATAACGATTAGTATTACAAGTTTTCTCGCATAGACTACGCATATTTACTTGTGTGGGAAGAAGGATCAAAAATAAGCAAAATTTTGATAAAATTTTAGTCACATTATAAAGTGCAAACTGTTGCGTAGTTTTGCTTGTGCCTGCATGTAATGAAGCAAAACTTCAACACATGTACACAATTAAAAATTTTTTTTCTTACAAACCAGTTTTTATTTTTCATTATTTTTGCTGCAGTTATGAAGGTCTTTCTGTACATAAGGGAAGGAAAAATGCCAAAATACCAGGTAAACTTGTGAGTGAAAATAAAAGCTGAGCAGCTCTCAAGTAATTGTCTGCTTGATGAGTGCAGTTTGTCCTTGCTCAACGACTGATGCTACTGCTTTTTAGCGAAAGGAAGAAAACACCATGTGAGTAAGTGATAACAGTTAATATACCAAAAATTTGCGGTGACTTTCACGTTGAAGATTTTTTGTATTTTCCGGTGTTAAGTTAATATGTGTGTGATTTTCCGAAAAATGCACCAATCTTTGTTCTGGGGCAGATACTTATGTAAAAAGAGCTTTGCTTGAAATAAAACTATAATTCTAGGTATCTTGCTATGAAACTATAACATTAAGTGTTCAAAACTCATTCTCCCGCCTGTCCCTCATTCTAGACGTACACCGCTCAGTGTCTCCTTTTGGAACTGTAATTTTTTTTTTTATTGAGGAAAACGAGAAATTGAACTGAAAGGAAAGAGGAGATTCAGTACTTTCTAAGCTCAGTCAGTTTTGGTTTTTCGAAAGTGAGTGTTAGAGAGTTTTTTTTTTTTTAAATTTAGAAATTTTGTAAGGAACACGAGTGTGTGACATTCTCCCTGAAAGTTTTTTATGTTACTATAAATATTTCTTCATCTTAAGATGATTAAATCAATTTGCATTTAGGATTCTTATCCACCAGTTTCAACTTAATTAAAATACATATTTGCTTTTTTTTTTTTTTTGTCAAATTTTAGTATTCTCCCGGCTGTCATTCTCCTGTCATGATAAGTCAAGTTTAGTCCGTGCGGATGCTTGTCTTATGGAAGAATGTTGTTTATTGATTAATTCATAAGACTTCTTAAACTTATTTTCCTATTTATGGTAAGGGGCAGTCCATAAATCTCGTGACGCTTCTAGGGTGAGAGGGAGTTCCTTGAGAAATGGTGCAGATGCCGATTATGAATTCATATTTTACGGCTGCCACCTGTTTTTGAATTTTCTTTAATTGATTTTTTTTTTTTTAAATTTTGTCTTAAAAAAACTTTTTAAAATCCGAAACTTTTAGGCTTGCCACCTGGCTATTTTTGCAAATTTTTGTTTAAATTTGAGTTTATTTGACTCAATTGAAATTGTTGGTTTCAGAAACGCTTAGATAAACTTTTCTACACATGTACAAAAACTTTCAGAGTTGCCACCTAGTTTGTTTTTGTTAGTTTTAAGCAAACTATACAGTTAACCCAAAATTTCAATTTTGTCATAAAAGTAGGATTAAACAAAATTCTCAAAAATAACTAGGTGGCATTATTAAGACCTAATATGTGGTTTTGAATAAGTTTATTTAGGAGTTTTAAGGATAAAATTTAATTTTTTATTTTTTTAATGTTTATTTTTTTTTATTATGAAGCAAAACTTACAAAAAACCATTTGGCAACCCCGCAATTTTTTGTACAATTTTCAAAAGGATTTTGCAAATTAAGGCCATCATTTGGTTTACCTTCAATTAAAAGTGGATTAGTCTAAGGTTAAGATGGTAAAAATTTCTTGAGATTGGATTGTTTTGCAGACTTTCCAACATTTATGTTCTATTCAGCACTTAAGAAATACATCGAACTTTTTACAAATTTTCAATATATTTCGTTCCTGTTCAACAGGTCCTGATCTTTTCAAAAAATTTTTTCATTTTGAAAATTTTAGATTTGTTTAGAACTTTGAAAATTTGAAAATATTTCTACTTTCTTTCGATTTAATAAGAATTTATCCATATAAAACTTTTTTTTTCAAAAACAAACGATATTATTCGACTTTTTCGACAATTTTCTATATTGTATTATTAAGTTTAACCCAGCATAGTTTTCAAATTTTAACCTCTTGAATGCTTTTCTCACATATTACTTTCAAAATTTTTTTCTTCCAGGCATCAACACAACATTTCAACAAAATATCATAACACCGCAAAATTCCACCCATCAAAAGCCAACAATACCCGCCGTCAACTCCAGCAACAAATGGAGTTCAAACACAAAACTACACGAAAGCTTTACAGCGGAAGATGTAGCCGAAGAAAGCTTCGAGTCTACAATAGGTGACAAGAGTAAATACAATGCCGCTAGTAGAGGAGGCAACAGCAACAATAGATATAATATTAAAAGTAACAACAAAAACAAACAAAAAACACAAAAATGTGCCAATAATTTAAAACTTAATAATAATAATAAAAATAAAAATATATTAAATAAAAATATAAAGCAAAATTGCTTAGAAAGCAAATTAGAGAAAAGCTCATTATCAACATTAACTTCAAACTCAAACTCAACATCATCATCGTTAGCCACACCATTATTTTCTTCACTTTTAACATCACTATCCACTAAGCCACTTGCTACAAGAAATTTTTCCCACTATGCAACTACTACTGCTCAACTAAGGCATGAGTCTCTAAAAGAAAAGCCCCACTTCAACAGCAACAAATCGCCATCCCAATTGCCTTTGACGACGTCGACGAAGCGACAGCAGCAGCTGGCGGCGTCTGAAACGAAGAATCCTGCCAAAAATAAACATGAATATGAGCACAGCTTAAAAGCTTTGAAAGCTTTAACGCATGAACATCAAAAAGTTCATATAGCACATAGACAACAGCATAAGGAAGCTCATGCGAAAGCTCAAACAAACGCAAGAAAACTGCAATTTTATGAGGCATCAGAAGATAGTGAACCATTCATAAGGCGTGCCAGACGTGAACTGGATGACTCAACGAGTAACAGCAGTGAAGATGTAGCAACGCTCACGAAAAAGCTTGTAGACGCGCGTCAACGCGAATCAAAGCTTCTGCAGTTGTCGCCCGCTCCTGCTGCTGCTGCTGTACCAACGACTGAGCAAGAATCTGACCCAAATGCCGATCAGGACGAAGATGACGAAGAAAATGATGTACGTGATATTAGTGTTAAAGATAATTCTTCATTTTATTCCCAAAAACTTAAAAGCTCCGCAAAAGCTACTGAAATAGCTGCATCTGCCGCTTCATACTCTTCCTCTTTAGCAGCTGCAGCAGCTTCTTCTTCCGCATACTATTCTACGCAAGCAGCAGCAGCATCTTCAGATGATGCTTCAGCTTCACCATTTAATTCACAAGAAATTTCAGGCTCTCTAGAAGATTTGCTGGGTGTTGGTAGCGTACAGCTTTCACAGGATGATCTGCTGTTGGCAACTTCGTTCTACAATGAAAGCTTTAGCAATCAGTCACTTATACGTAATGATGCTGATTTGCAAAAGGCACAGAAGCGCACACGTTCCACCAATCTAGCACAGCCTGCGAAGCCACCACCAGAGCCAGTGATAAAACCACATGAGCCCATCATAATAATTGATGATGCTGAAGAATTCGATAGTGGCACTGATACGCGTGACTTGTCTGTTATTGCGGCGGTCGATGATAAAAATGAGGATTATTCAGCGCCACCAGAACCGCGTGTATTACCGTTGCGTCCTCTACCACCGAGTACATATGAGGATGGTCCGCATGCTGAGGAAATGTCTGTTGTCTATGCAGAGCAACATACGGAAATACGGCTAATGTGTGAGGTGGATCTGGATATTGCGACCAGCATTTGGTACAAAAATGGACAGGTGAGTGAAAAAATTGAGTTTTTTTATAATATAATTAAGTTAATCGGATTAAGTGCCACAGATACATTTATTGAACATTAATTTAAAGGTATAAATCCTGCAAAAAGCATATTTTAACTTTTTATACTTTTCCATCTGACATCGTAAATTAGAATTTTCTGCATGATTCTAGTGAGTCATTCCATATGCAAAAAAACGAAATTTCTAATTTCATTCGTCAAATCAGTGATTTTATTTTAAATACACAGATAAATATTAAAAATATCTGTACTTTTTTAAATCCTGTCTGGAACTCACGTGAAGTTGGTTTCGAAATTTCTGAAAACCGTAAAAACTTTTTTGATTTCTCAGTCCGTTGGGAATAGCTCTGGAATTCTTTCAAAAAAATCGAAATAGTTCTGCAAAGTTGGACCAAAAATCGAAGGTGGAACATTTTTTCACAAAGCGGAGTTCTGGCAACACGTTTAAGCTCACAAAGAAGAGTATATATTTATAAAAAAATGTTTTTCTTTGGAGCAAAAATTTTTTTAAAAAAAATTTCTTGCGAAAAATGAGTTAGATTGCGAGTTCTGGAAAATTTTACTAGGCTTTCTATTAGAACACTTTAAGCACTTTTCAGAACACTTCCTACTTTTCTCGGATAATTTTTATACCCTACTCCCAGGGTATATTCACTTTGTCCTTCCGTTTGTAACGCAGAGAAGGAGGCGTGGCAGATATGGAAAAGTATATATATTCTTGATCAGCGTCGCCTCCTGAGTCGATATAGCCATGTCCGTCTGTCTGTCTGGCTGGCTGGCTGGCTGGCTGGCTGGCTGGCTGGGTAACGGCTGTGTGTGGAAATACATTTTTTGGGAAAACTAAGCAAGATAATTCAATGAAATTTGGTACACAGCCTCCGTCGTCAAAGATAGCTCGGGGGATTGAAAATGAGCGAAATCGGTCAACGGACACGCCTACCGCCCATACAAAAAATATCTTCAAAATGCAAATTTTTGAGTATTTTTCTCAACAACGCAACCAAAATACACATAAATACTACGAATTGTCAGCGCAAGCTCTGACAAAAAACTAGTCGAATTCGGACAGGAGGGCGTGGCATCTCTCATATAAGCAAAAGCTTCAAAACGCTGTGCAGAAAGCGTTTTTTGAGATAATCGAACTAGATTTGACTCGGACACTAAAAACTATAAATGCAAGCTTTAAGCAAAAACTGGACAAAATCAGACAAGAGGGCGTGGCTCCTCCCATATAAGCAAAAGCTTCAAAACGCTATTCTGAAAACATTTTTTTAGATAATCCAACCAAATTTCACTTAAATACTAAGAACTATAAATGCAAACTCTGAGAAAAAACTGGGTGAATTCGGAGGGCGTGGCACCTCCCATATTAGCAAAATTTTGAAAATACTGCTGTGTAGGGTATTTAATGTTTGGCCAGGCCAAAGGTAACACCCTTACTAGTTTGATTTAACGTAAAATTTTTTTATCAAAAATTTTATGAAAATTTGACGAAAAATTTTATGAAAAATTTGACGAAAAATTTTATGAAAAATTTTATGAAAAATTTTATGAAAAATTTTTTTATTAAAATTTCTTTAGGAAAAATTTTTTTATGAAAAATTTTTTTATAAAAAACTTTTTTATGAAAAATTTGATGAAAAATTTGATGAAAAATTTTATGAAAAATTTTATGAAAAATTTTATGAAAAATTTTATGAAAAATTTTAAGAAAAATTGTATGAAAAATTGTATGAAAAATTTAATGCAAAATTTTATGAAAAATTGTATGAAAAATTTTATGCAAAATTTTATGAAAAATTTTAAGAAAAATTTTATTAAAAATATTTTTAAGATTGCTTGTGTGGTTAGCGAGCAGTAGATATTTGGAAATTTAAATTTTTCGGCAAATGCCGACTAAAGTGGCGCTGTGCGAATTGGCGTTTATGTCATATTTGGAAGAGATAATACGTTTAACACATTTTGTGTCAAATGGCACTGATTTGTGAATTTATGTTGTACACAATGTGCACTAAAAATTAGCTATTAATTGTATCTAATTTTTTTAAATTAATGCATTATGTCACATTATCGGTAGCTTTAACTTTATCACCCCGAACTAGAATTTCCATAAGTTAACAATCTTTCACTTTGCCCTTGCTACGAAAATGCCTTTGAGCTCTTTACACTTCATCGTTAATCCTTGAGACAGTTTGGTATGATGCTTGTATTTGAAGAGCACTACATTGTTTCTTTCGAAATTTGTGAAACACTAGTGACCTTCTTTAGCACCATCTTCTACTCATCTATCACTTTTATTCTGAAACGTAAACCTTTTCTCAGATATAACACTGTAGTTCTCCAGCATATTCAATCATTCGCTGATTCCACTTTTTTCATTGAACTCAATTGTCTTCAATATGATTTAAAAAATAAAATCCGAGTTTTTTTGTTTGACAAATGTGCAGACATCCTTTTTTTTTGCAGCAAAATTTCTTAACTTAAAATTTTGCAACCCTACTAAATCAATAAACAGCTTAGCAATTTTGATTGATTGATTTATTTTATCTTTTGAATTTCTCAAATTTATCCGAATTGAAGCAATGGAAAGAAACACAAAAACATAAATTAAAAATTACAATGGACTCGTTGATTTTCTTAATAATAAAATACAATAAAATTCACATTACATGGGGCGTAACTCCACTTTCAAGTGGTTCATTGCTGCAATGCTGCTGCTGTTGCTGTTGCCGCTGATCAAAGAGATTACAACTTGCTGATAAGCGTTTCCTTAAAATCCCCTATTGTTTTGGGTTTTTGCAATCAAGTTTTTTATTGTTTCCGATTTATTGTTGCATGGTATAACGGAGTATGTACCAACTTCATGTTTCGCCATCAATTCCTTTAAATCCTTAGAGGTTTAACTATAAAATAAGGGTAAAATAGGGAATTTTTTTCTCTCTTTTTTTTTTGTTGTATCCTCTAAACCATTTGATAAACACAATAAAACAACGAACGGCAAGAGTTTCAATTTGCTCAATCATTCAATCATTTTTCTTTGTTTTTTTTTTTTTTTTGCATCCTTTTTTTTTGTTTTTGTTGTTATTGTTTTTCCATTTAACTTTATGCACTTCAATTATTTCAATTTTCTTTTACTTGAAATATTCGCAATTTTATTTGATGTTACTGCTGCTATTGTTGTTGTTATTGCATTAATACACCACTCTTGTGCTTGTAATTTGTTATGCAGGCAAAGTCTTCCAAGTCCTTTGTTTATTCCCATTTTGTACTTTACGGTTTAACCTTATTTGACCGGCGAACATTTCGCTGGGTATTTGAAATGATTTCCTTTTAGCTATAAATTTGTCTTAAGTTCTTTAACACATTTTTGCCGCAGATTGATCCGCATATTTGTTTTTTATGAAACTGCTGAAATCCTTTGTGACGTTTTGGAGCAAAATATAATGGACCGATATTAATGTTTGTTTTTGTAAATGAACACACTTGCTCTAAACAAGGAACTGGCATACTTGTTTCAGTTTTGACTTAACGCTTAATGTACTTAATACTTAGTTTTAGCAAAAAACAAAATTCTCACACGAGCACAAAAAATTTTGTTAATTTTTTGTCGTTAGCAAAAAAAAAAAATTCACACAAGCATAAAAATATAAAAATTTGCATTCATTAAAAGTTAAAAGTTGTTTTTTCTCTCATTGTATTTGGCCTCGAGTTTTAAAGGACAAATCCTTATTGCTTTAATTTTTTTTATATTTTTTTGACTATGCAAGCTCTGATTTTGCCTTTAAAAGCAAATGTTACCTGAGCAACGCCGGGTAGAATTGTTTGTAATTAAGGCGATGTGAGAAAAACCTGAATTTCTTTCAAAGATCTGTAAGGATTCAAAATAGTTTGTATACTTCATTTTGAAAAAGTTTCTATGCAAAATCTTTACTTTTTCCATATCCTTTTGCTTTTTGTTGACTTCTTTCAAGCTAAGTAATTGAAGATCAAAATGGGTTAATGCAACTTTTTTATGCAATATTTTGTACATTATTTATTTTCTTTTACTTCTTTTGACATTTTTAAATTTTATTTCTTTTTAATCTGCATTGTTTCTGCGACGCCTGCCTGCCTGCCTAGCTGCTTGTTGTTGACGCGTTTCCTGACTTTAATTGCATTCCAGAGTGTTTAACATTTTCCTGTTGCCGCCGTTGCTACTACCACTACTACACCAGCGCGACTTGTTGTTATATTCGTTACCATTGTTTTTCTTGTAATTTTTTCCCATTGACATTTTTTATGTCCTGTATTTGTCCTTTGTTTTTTTTGCGACATTTATTTGTTCATAAAAAAGAAAAAAAGAAAAAAATTTATGCAAAAATTGTTGCGTTTATTGGATGGTTTTCTTTTTCATTGATATTTTTGCAAGGGAAGATGAAAAATGAAGACAGGATTAAGTTTCAAGTGGTGCAATTTAAATAGTTTTATGCATCAAAAATTTAATACCTCGTTGTCTAATTGGTTATGATAAATTGAAAGGTTAAGTACTTGGAAAATTTTAAAAACTATGCTCCAGTCTGTTTAGTTTGACTCCACTCAAAAGTAACCAAAAAGGAAAGTCCAAGGAAAAACATCAAGAAAAAAAACATCCAAAAATAACATCGAAAAATAAAAACAATCAAAAATAAAAACTACCAATAAAGAAAATATCCAATAAAAAAATTATGTATTTTTTTGGATGTTTTTAGTTTTGGATGTTTTTATTTGTTTTTTTGGACGTTTTTACTTTTAGATGTTTTTATTTTTGGATGTTTTTTTTTGGATGTTTTTATTTTCAGATGTTCTTTAATGGATGTGTTTTTTTGATGTTTATATTTTTGGATGTTTTTATTTTTGGATGTTCTTAGTATTGGATGTTCTTTTTTTATGTTTTTTTTTTTTTTTTTTTTTGATGTTTTTTTTTTTTGTTTTTGTTTTTGGATTTTTTTTATGGTTTTATTGGATGTGTTTTTTTTTTGGATATTTTTGATAATCACCGTTTAACTTCATTTATAACTGTCTTTTGTTGACAGAATTTGCCACATACAAGTTTTTACCTCAATTGACTTTATTTGTATTGAAATTTTGGTTTATACATTTTTCTTGTACACTCTCCCTCAGTATTCATTTTCTCGCAAAAAATCTAATGATTATCCAACTACCGTCTAGTGCTGATAAATTATTATTTGTTTTTTATTTAGGGTTTTCGTATACTCAAAGTAAATATTCACTGCATACTTTTGTGCAGTTGCGCTTGCAATTTATGCAAGCAACAACAGAAGCAGCATCATCAAATACATAAACAACAAGGACAACTAACGTCTGTCTGTCTGTCTGTTCTGTTGGTGTTGAGTGGCAACAAAAACAGAGAAACTTTTTGTTTTTATTTACCTTCGCAATAAACTGCTGAGCCGAGCCGAGTTGCAATGTTGTTTAAGAGCATGTTCGGACATGAATTAAGGATAATAACATTAATGGGATTGTTTTCTCAGTGCTTTTTTTTAGGTAGTGTATTTTTTCGCTTTCTCTGCTGAATGCTGAATATTATTATTGTTTTTGTTGTTGTACATATTTTTTCATAGTCTCGTTAGTTTGTAATCCTTTTTCATTTAAGTTTTTATGCGCTTATTTGTATACGAAAAGAGTGTTGCGGTTGAATAATTTTCTAGTTTTATGAATTTTTTCTAGTGAGTCTCACATAAATGAGAAATTTTTTTCAAGTGCAGTTTATAGCTCTCTTTTTAAGAAAAGTTTTACAATAAAAATAATGCATAAGTAAAAACCAAATCAGTTCTTGCTGTGAAATAATGAAAAATTGTTGATTGCTACAAATAAAATGCGTTTATTATCTTGACTAGTGTATAGCAGTAAGAGCAGCAATAGTAAATTCAAAACTTTGTAGACATTTTTATCACCAAAGCACAATACAAATCAAAAGACAAAGCTGCATTTTAATCATAAACAATATTTTCTACACGAATATTTTATACTTTCTGCATGCTAAGGCTCAGAATACAACCTTTTGTGTTCGCTTACTTACAACATCTAGTGTAACTAGCGCAATCTCTGTGTATCTTCATGATAAAAACGCCAAAAAGTAGGCAATGATTAAAATGAATTACCGCTTGATGTTAAACGGAAGCGTATGCATGTTTTACTCATACATATACATACTTATATTTGAAAAGTAGTGTGCGCAGTAGGTAAAAAACAGCACGTTGCGGATATGACAACGAATAAAAAGCGCTTCCACTTTAGTTGCATGTCACTACTTAAGATTTGTTGTAAACGGAAGTTTGCTTGGGATTTTATGGCATAAATTTACCTCTGTGAAAGTTGAAAGTTTTATAGAGATTTATTTTTGTCAAGTTTTTTTCGGTTTTAACAGAGTTTGTTAAATATTTTTGCATTAAATTTGATGCTCAACTTCAGATTAAAGTCTTAGCTGTTTTAATTACACATAACTTCACTAAAGAAGCGTGCTGATTTAAGTCATTAAACTCCGCATTCTTCAACATTTTTTTTTTTTTTTAATTTTCAATCATTCTGGAAATTCAGCAGCTTTTTCACAAAATTTTACGAATATTTAACATTTTTGTAAGGTTTTCAAACATTTTTAAGTTTTGCGAAATTATTTCAGAATCTTAAAAATTTTTGGAAATTTAATCTTAAGATACTTATGACAGCCAGAAGGTTAAATTCTATTGATCGGCTAATATTTCTTAGAGTGGTTACGGATTAGAAAATACAATGGGCTTAATACTCATTTGATACTTTCAAATCTCCAGCGGCTGATGGAATATTTTAAGTTCTACACCTAAAAAGGATTACAATATTGATGTTATTCGAATTAAGATTTCTAGATTTTCACTAGCTAGAGGCATTGTTCTGGACAAGTGGAAGGAAGTCATAGTTAAATATTTTCCTAACGACGGGGGCACGCCTAGTAATCTGCCCAAATCACAGAGAAAAATGAATATTCTAGTCGATAGATGAGAGGCAAAGACGGTTGAAGACCTTCTCCACCTACTCAGTTCAAATAGATTTGATTTGCAAAGATATGCTGATGATATCGCAATCCTTATACTCATCCAGACTACAAGAGCCAACACTTGACTTAGTAGCCGGATGATTCAAGTACTCAGATCTGAAGGTTATTACCCAAAAGACCAATATTAATATATACACAAAAAAAAACGAAAATCGTCCGCGAACCTGTTCTCATTGGTGTAGTTATATAATTTTCTATACAGATCAAATATCTTGATGTAATGCTAGATGAAAAGCTCACCTGGAAATCCCATCCAGAAAATTCAATCTGCAAGGCCAGAGCAGCGCTGTGGGCCAAAAAGAGCATCTTAGGTAAAAACTCAGCCTCTGGATGTATATAGTAATTATCAAATCCAATATAACCTATTTAGTACCTGTATATTATAAAGAGGTGCTACAAAAATCAGCATAAGTCAAAATCTGTAAATTACAAAGAATGGCTTGAATTTCAGTAACAGGAGCTACGAAAACCAATCAAACTTCTATCTTGGAAGAAGCTCTTGATTAACCATCATAACATCTGGAGATAAAGAGGAAAGCGCTGTGATTTGTAGTAAAACTTGTGCTTCTATATAGAGATAGGGCTGGAACTGTCAGAGGCATTACACTATAGGGAAGGAATTGAACAGCAAGCGTAACCTTTTCATCAATATCATCAACTCGCGTCCCGAAATAAAGTTTATCTAATTTGGGTACCTGGAAATAGTTAAATTAAGCATAATGAAACTGCAGCTGAGCTTGCTAGGTAAGAATCTTCAACACAACTTGTTGGAACTACTTCATTCTGCGGCCCGCGTTGAAGATTTATTTATTTTAACCTATGCAAGTAATTGGGCAATAGACACGTAAAATCATACATGCCAAGAGTTTCCGAGAAAAGAACAAAATACTTATGTATGCTGAAAAGGAAAGGTATATGGACTATTACAGAATGTCACTCGGGACACTACCCAGCTGGGAAACATTTATCCAACATGGCATTAGTCCACTAAATTGATGAATTCTGTAGATTCTGAAACAAAGAAAAGGTAACAGCAAAAAACATTCTATATCTCTGTAACAGTCCACTTAGACACAGACTTCGGTACTTTTCCATCAAGTATCCCACTTTTTCTGAGGTGAGCGTCTTACTGACATTTATTGATGCCATAAGCCTATGAACTTACTTCTTATAGAGTATTATCAGGGTTAGCCCAATAGGCTTTGTTGGACGCGGTGATATTTGACAACTGGATCCCAACCCTTTTCTTAGTAATTCTTATTCCAGAACGCTCTTTCAATGGTTATGGCATCTTAGAGACTTTTGCTTAAAGTTTTTACGAATTTCCAAATTTTTTTAAATATTTCAGAATTATTCGCGTTTCATGATTTCAAATGTTCAAAATTTCTGGAAATTTTTCCGATTTTTATAATTTGTTTGCTTTAATGTTTTCGCTTTTTTCGACCATTAAAATTTTTAAGAAATAATATTTAAGTCTGATCTAAAATCCGAGAATTTTTGATATATTTTTTCTGGGCCTATGTTATCTGAGTTAAATTTCACCATATAATGTTAAACTTATCAACGGCTCTGCTACATTTTCGTGTAACATAAATTTGTAACTAATTTTTCTACTTAATATACTAAATGTTAAATGAACCATTCCCATTTCGATAAATGTAGCTAATGAAGCTAATTAATTGTTTTCTTGTCTTCGTTCATTTTCTCCTTCCTCTCCCATGTATTGGAGTATGTACTTTATTCGACAGCTACATTTACTGTAGATATTTATTTCTTTCTTTTATTTATTTTTGACTTTTTAAGGGATGTTTGGTGCTTCAGCAACTAATTGACATAAAGTAGTGTTTTCGGAAAAAATACGCAAGAAAAATTGTAGCATAATCCTTGTGGAAACTAGACCAATATTTAAGAGCAAATGGCGCATCTCAAATGATTAGTGATTGACTTGATTTAAGCGGCATACTATCGAACATCAATAGTATTGCGAGTATTATCAAATGTTAAATTAAACTTAGACTCTTAAATTTTAGTATTTTATTTATTGTTAGTCCACTGTTTTAAAGAAGAATCTGGCGGTAAAAAAAAACTTTCTTCCCATACTACCATCTGTAAGCGTCAAACTTTCATAATGACATATAATGCACTAATTGACAATACTTGTCATTAATTCCTCATCTTCTCGCTCATGTTTTTCCAAAGATAATTTTTGAGAAAAAATGGTTTCATTGAAACAAAAAGTTGTGTAACAAATTCTTATATTAAGTGGCAACTATGTTGCTACACTTTGTCTTACTTCAACATAGCAACATTGCAGTAAGTGTAAAATGTTTATAACTTGTAAAGTTGAGATGAATAAATAGAAAAAAAGAAAAATAAACCAAGAACAAATATATCAAGAAACTGGAATGAAGGAAAAGCAGAAATTTGAGAAAGCAGAAAAAAAAATCAGGAAACTAAAAAGATTGCAGCAAGAAATTGAACAGAAAATTGCAATAACAAAATGTATTAGCCTCTTGATAGTTTAAGCGCTATTATCCATTTTCATGTTGCAACAGAGGAAACAGTGGCGTAGTTTGACATATTTTTTGAAAAAAATGTGGGGAACTATTTTTGCAAACTCTTTTTTGGAGTATATGCTATGGTCTAGGGACTGAAATTGTATATTTTATGAAACGAAATTACTATTTTACACATTGTTAAGAAATTTAATGTTTTCTAAATAAAAGGAAATTCAAGCAAATTCTGCTACATTGAGAATATTATGAAAAATTTAAAAACAGTCGGCTAAGATTTTGGAACCACAGAGCGTTATAAAAATTGTGTATTGTGTGTAAACTTGGGAATTATGGCTCCTTTTTAGTTGAACTGCAATAAAAATGGAATCAGTTCTTTGATTATTTTAAAACAAAAACTATATAAAAAATTTGTATTCTTTTTAATTCAAAAAATTGCAATATCATGCCAAATTCCTTGAGACTATGGGTAAAATGGCACCGTATCATGTCTGATTTAGCATCCTGAGTTGCTTTTTAATTTTTGGTGCTGGAACTGTAGCATGTTTTCGAATAAGATGATATGTTTTATGTGACCACATGCCCCAAATAGTCTTCTCTGTATCCAAATGGATTTATGTTGGAAGGAACAATTTTCTTCACCTTCTTTCGAAGCAGCATAACTTGCAACAACGTTTCACATATAAGTACTATTTTTTGGAACCACTTTGCGTTGGTTGTGTTTTTCCGCTCGAAATTTTTCTCTTTCTGCTGAACCACATTATAAGAAGACATATTCTGTCGTTGTGTCACTTGTTTTCAAGAGTTTGCATACAGTATCCTAAAATCATTCAGGTATAAATGAAAAAGAAATCATTGAAGGTTCTACCTGACAAAAATTCTGGAGTAACTATAAGTTCAAACGCTTCATGTTTAGACTTCCAAATATCACCCTCAGTAATTGGGTGCCATTTTTCTTTTTTCATATTATTAAATATTTTGAAGTACAATTATGAAGCTCTGGAACTTAAAGTTACTCCAGAATTGGATAAGGTGCCATTTCATATTTGTGAAGAACTTAAAGTTACTCCAGAATGGGATTGGTGTCATTCCATGTTTCTTCTCCCATATATTTTACAATATGAAAAAGGATAAGTGGCACCCAAACCATATCACCCTAATTGTAGTTGGGTGCTATTTCTCCTTTTGCATGTTATCAAATATGTGGAGGTACAAATACGAAGCTCCAAAACTCAAAGTTTCTCCAGAATCAGATTGGGTGACATTTCATGTTTCAACTCGTAAATGCAAAAGGAAAAATGGCACCTAATTACTGAGGATGATATGGATTGGATGCCATTTATCCTTTTCCATGGCATAAGATATTTGGGAAAACAAATGTGAAGAACCTAAAGTTACTCCAGAATAGGATTGGGTGCCAATTCGTGTTTCTACTCCCATATATCTTATTACATGCAAAATAATAAATGGCACCCAAACCATATCACCCTCATTGTAGTTGGGTGCTATTTTTCCTTTTGCATGTTATCAAATGTTTGGGGGTACAAATACGAAGCTCCAGAGCTCAAAGTTTCTCTAGAATTATAGTAGATTGGGTGTCATTTCATGTTTCTACTCTCAAACATCTTGTTACAGGTAAAAGCAGAAATGGCACTCAAATACTGAGGATGATAAGGTTGGGTGCCATTTATCCTCCTACATATTTTAAGATATTTGGGAGTAGAAATATGAAATGGCACCCGATCCCCTTCAGTAATTGGATGCCATTGCTTCTTTTGCATGTCATACCAAATTAAAACCAGAAGGGCGTTGCCTTTGGCCTGGCCCAACATTAAATACCCTACACAGCAGTATTTTGAAAATTTTGCTAATACGGGAGGTGCCATGCCCTCCGAATTCACCCAGTTTTTTGTCAGAGTTTGCATTTATAGTTCTTAGAATTTAAGTGAAATTTGGTTGGATTATCTGAAAAAATGTTTTCAGAACAGCGTTTTGAAGCTTTTGCTTGTATGGGAGGAGCCACGCCCTCTTGTCCGATTTTATCCAGTTTTTGCTTAAAGCTTGCATTTATAGTTTTTAGTGTCCGAGTTAAATCTAGTTTGATTATCTCAAAAAACGCTTTCAGTACACCGTTTTGAAGCTTTTGCTTATATGAGAGATGCCACGCCCTTTTGTCCGAATTCTACCAGTTTTATCTCAGAGCTTGCGCTGACAATTCGTAGTATTTATGTGTATTTTGGTTGTATTGTTGTGAAAAATACTCCAAAATTTGCATTTTGAAGTTATTTTTTGTATGGGTGGTAGGCGTGTCCGTTGACCGATTTCGCTCATTTTCAATCCCCCGAATTAACTTTGACGACGGAGGCTGTGTACCAAATTCCATTGAATTATCTTGCTTAGTTTTCCCAAAAAATGTATTTCCACACAAAGCCGTTACCCAGCCAGCCTGCCAGCCAGCCAGCCAGCCAGCCAGCCACCCAGCCACCCAGCCAGTCAGACAGACGGACATGGCTATATCGATTCAGGAGGTGACGCTGATCAAGAATATATATACTTTTCTATACCTGCCACGCCTCCTTCTCTGCGTTACAAACGGAAGGACAAAGTGAATATACCCTGGGTGTAGTGTATAAAAAAATACGTTCACTTGCACACGTTTTCTTCCAAAAATGAAATCACATTTAATTTTGTTTATTTGAACTCATATCCTATAACTGTATCAAATACTCATCGCTCTGTTGCTTCGTGAAATATATGAAAAAACAAATGAGCCGTTTACATCGCGTAACTGAATTGAATTTTGTCTATATTTAAATGCTACAAAACTTTTAAGTTGGAAGGGGTGCCATATCTCCCGGGCTTACGCTATATTTGGTATTGGTTTAAATATTATTAACAGAAGTTCCACCTTACCATATGGCTAATTACTATTGAACCAATTTCGACTATTGAGTAAGTTCGGGATATATGGCACCCCAGGTGATGTGGCACCCCCAGGTGATGTGGCACCCCCAGGTGATGTGGCACCCCCAGGTGGTGTGGCATCCCTTGGTGATGTGGCACCCCTTTCAGTTTCAATTTTTGAATACAGAATTTTTAGTTCGGAATAATGTCTCTAGATCTATCACTAGACACCTCACTAGAAAACCATAGAATTTTTCTAAATTCGAAGCATCCCCCATTGCAAAATCTGTGCTACTACACTACTGTCAGCAACAACGATTGCTTTCTGCTGTTGTGCAATCTTGCCGCCGCTCGATTGTGCAATCATGTTGCAGCTGTCATTGCTTGCATTGTCGAATGTCATTTATTCACCATGTACTGTGGCACTGGGTTTGTGTTAGTGTGCGGAGAGTGTATGTGCATGTTTCAGTGTGTTTATGTGCTACATGTAGTTCCCAATTCTCGTATCATTTTGATATTGTTGTGAAATACGATTCGCATGTTTTAAGTAGCAAATGCTCCTTGGAGACAAGTAACAAAATTGCACAATTCTTATTTAGTGCATGTGCTAGAAAGACTTTAAATACATGTTCTATTCTACATGACCTTCAAGCAGTTGGATTGCGTCACTTATTTTTTTAAAATATTAAATTTAATGAATACTAGCTTGGTTGTACTTTGCAATATAGCGGCCTAGCAACAATTTTATTTTAATTATTGTAGCATTGTTTTGAAATATAAAAGATAAAAGAAACATATCAAAATTTTAAAGCTTCACTCGTTAACACAAAAAACTTTCACCAATTTTATGAAAACTTCCCACAACTACTCACAAAAAAGCATAAGCAAGTAGCAACTACACATTTCAAATTGCAATTACACATGCTACTACTACTTGCCCGTAAAAGCATGCAACAAAAAATTTAAAAAAAAAACAAAACTTTATGTGGTTGAAGTTTTTATGATTTTTTCGATGTTAACAAAAATTAAAATGAAATCCCTAAAATATAAATAAAAACCCCCAAAACAAATGTGAAAATGAAATTGAGTTGTTCACACAGAGTTAAGTGCCAAAAAATATGCAGCGTGTATATAGTTACAGTAAATAAACGTTAACAAAACTTTATTCCTAAAGTGCTATTAAAGTTAAATTGCATCCGATGCAGTAGCAGCGTAGTTATTTGTGGATTGCACAAATTTGAAGCTCGTTAGTGTGTGAAGAAAAATTGTTATAAAAATTTTTTAAATTGTAAAATAAAAACTATACAAAATGGGCTAACATAAAAATATTTAAATAATTTTTGTGAAAAAAACAACAATGCGTATATATTTTATCAGCTGTAACTGTTGATGAAACAATAAAAATATCACACTCGTAAAGAACTGCATACAATCGGACGTGCAACACTACAAACGCAGGCATGTGTGAGTGTAAATAAATATTTTTATGAATTTTAGCAATACGCTATAGGCAAACTATTAAAAATTCATTTTGTTCATTAGTTTTTCGGCGAGGGAATACACGTGCGTTTAATAAACAAAGGAAATATTTTACATTGCATACTTTTTGGCAGTCATTTGAATATTTCGCCATTATTATTTTCAAATACCTTAATATGGGAATAGAAACATTTTTTGACGAATTTCGAGGAATTTTATACCAGACTCGTTTTCTGTTTAATTTTTTCATCAACGAATAGCATTAAATAAGTATACGTGGTTTCTTTTGGATAGTGAAAGGTTTTTTTATAGCGAATATTGGCATCTTCTAGTAAATCTATATGCTGCTGTACATTTGAAACATTTCTTATCATTGCTTTCGATTAAATACTAAATTCGTCGAATTCATTTTTGCATACAAAAATGCTTCGCATGCTTTTAAGCATTGGTTATTTTGCGACACAGTATTATTAACGTAGTGTTGCAATAAAATTCTTCATATTATTTCTTTCTGACAAAAAAATTTAACTATAGCGTGGCCTTACATTTTAGAGAGCATTATTTATTAGAAAGTTTTAGTAAATTGTATTAGCTATTTATCATGAATTTGGTTTTAGGGCTTAGAAGAATTTTGCTAGTTTTGGGTCTTTAAATTTAAAATTTTTAATTTTTTTCCTTTTTTATGAATTTAGCGGCCATTTTAGTATGAAAAAAGTTCTGTTATCATTCCTTTCAAAAAGCGTTTACACTAGATAGAATCAATTCCCATACAAAAAAAAAAGAGTTCGCTGTAAGCCCCCCATTTTGAAAACTTGTCGGTTTTGATTTTTATAGAAAAAAAAAAATGTTTTTTCGACCCCTAACTAATACGCTATTTAATTCATTTGACGCCCAATCATTAAGTGTAATATATCGTTCTAAATGTCTCAATGTGGGCTATATTTTGATTATAGAAGTAATTTATCTCATAATACCTCAGTTCAAAATATGAAAAACAGGATGTTCAAAAACGAAAATTGCCTCCTTAAACTATGCAATATATTTTTTTTTTTTTGTTATTTACTTGTATACTGTTTGCAATGTCAACTGTCAAAAAAAAAACAGTATGGCATAATTTTAGGGGGCTGACAGCAAACTTTTTTTTTGTTTTTGACGCGTATATAAAGGGTGTTTTTTTTAGAGGTATAGAACTTCGAATTGAAATAAAATACAAGAAAATCATTTTAATGTCCATCAACTTGGCATTATTGGAAGGATAAGTTTATGCCATTAATGTTTAAATATGATTTCGGGCATGTGGCCGCCGCGGCTGGCTCGAATAAAGCCAATTCTACAGGTCCAATTTTCAACCACTTTTTCGAGCATATGGAGCCGTATGTCGGCAATAACGCCACGAATGTTGGCTTCCAAGTCCCCTAACGTTTCTGGTTTGTTGGCGTAGACGAGCGACTTCACATAAGTATACCCAAAGAAAATAATCCAATGGTGTCAAATCACACGATCTTGGTGGCCAATTGACAGGTCCATTCCGCGAAATTATGCGCTCATCGAATGTTTCCTTCAATAAATCGATTGTGACGTGCGCTGCGTGGCATGTAGCGCCGATTTGCAAGCGTTGTTCTTTTGTCAACCTGTTCATGATGAAATGGCAAACCAAACTGAACATAAATGACATTAGAGTTGCCAGATTTGACCACAAAATGCCAGTTTTATCTCTATTCGAAAAACAAACCTCTAAAAAAAAACACCCTTTACAATAGTGGATATTATTAAATTGCGATACCTCATGAACAGTGAGTCGCACAATTAAACTCTAAGGAGTTTTTTTAATGAGAATCACGTTCTCTACAAAAACTTTTCATTTTATTTTTAAAAAAATTTATCTTTTAGGAGTTACTCTATAAAAACTGGTTAAGCGCCGATAAGCGGCAAAAAATAATTTTTTTAAATAACTTCTAAATTATTATTTTTTTTTACAACAGATTAAAATTATTTGTAGAGCATTTGGTTCTCAATGAAAAAGGCCCTTGGACTTTTTATCGTACGACCCACCGTTCATAAGTTATCGCAATTTGAAAATGACCACAATTGTACATACGCGTCAAAAGAAACACGGCTACTATCTAGCTTACACCCTGTATATTTCAGTCCGTCGGCTGCACGTTATCTTCTGGAATCAGAAAAAATTTTTTCTCACATACCGAAAATGTGCAATTAAATGACTTACTTTAGACATTGCGAATGCAATGCGAAACATTAAAGAATTACCTAATGAACTTAAGAAAAATTTAAAACATATAACATCACCCTGTACTTAAAAATTTGGAAAAAAATTAACTTCAATTTACAATTGAAAACAACGATTTCATTGAAATCAGCCTAAAAACAAAAACCGCAAAAACATTATGACTTTTCAACGCCTCTAAATTTGATATCTGCGGTAAGATTTTACACGCACAAAAACAGATATTCACACGCACACACAAACACAAACTTATACACTCAAATGTACATACAATGAAAACAAACAAAAGCTGACGATTATGCGATGTAAAGCTACGTAAAACTCAAATGCACTCAGGTGTAGTTGACGGTATGATTATGTACGTTGTTGTTACATTATACACTATGCATGTGTATGTGTTTGTAATGTTGCAAGCATGCGTGTGTCGGTGTCGTAAACAACGATTTTCAACGCTCATTTAACACTTTTTGTCTATGCGCCCGCGCGCTTGCAACAAAATTACAAAAACTTTTACAAATTTTATGAGAGATTGTATTACATTACAATGCAACGTGTAATGAAGGGGGGGGGGGTTGACAGTGAGACAGTGCAGCAGCTACGGGAGTGCATTAATTTCAGCAAAATTTCACCTGCACGAAAATTTTCTATTGCATATTTTAAGACACATTGAAAAATTAGAAGGTTTTTGTAACGGCGCCACTGCCTTGCACACACATACATACACTTGCAGTTTTACTAATGCAGCTACAAAGCTAGTAAATTTACAATGCAAAAATGTTGCAGCTCATAAATTTCCAACTCGTTGCTTTGATTAAGCTGGCGTTTATGTTGGTTTTACTTGGTTTTTGGGTTGGTGTTGTTGCCAAACGTAAGTAAAACAAAAAAAAAACGTTGACTATGCAGACGACACAATGACGTGAATAAGTGGGCGACTGGTTAGACTGGACGACGACGACGGTACACACACATGATTTTGGCTGCAATTGAATTTTGTGGCCAAAGTTTGTGCTAAAATTTCCAAAATTTACAGTGTTTTGGCATCAAATTGAAGCTTTTGCGTGGAAGTTTGTGCTTTTGTGTCTGAGAGTGTGTTTATAGCTCTAAATGTGATAAGCTACAATTTTATTGCATATTTTTGGGCGCATGCATACGCAAGCACCCACCGCACCACGCACACATCCACTTGAACACTATCGTACTCGGCATGCATACATACTTGAACATTTTATACATAGCGCGCGCTTTAGAGATAAAATGCATGAGAGTAGGCAACACTTTTATGAGTGCGACGTATAATGTAGACATATTTATGTTTTTTATTTGTCTCTTTGTCTATGTGCTAAAGTTTAACGGAAGCGGAAGTTCGCGTTCGCGTTGCATGAGTTGCGTTTAATTTGAAAATTAAGTGTTCTTTAGTGCGACGTTTGTGTCGTGTAACGAAAAGGTGTTTTTCAAGTATCTATTGTTATAATCACTTGGAAAGAAATCGAAAAAAAAAGAAGATATTTAAAACTTAATTCAAATAAGGAGTGAAACAAGCACGGGAATTAACTTTATTTTAACTATAAGAGTTACTTTCGTAAAATGTAGGCATCTAACTTAAATTCAACCTTCATTTAAACAGCAAATTTTCAAATCAAATATTCAATCATGTTCCCTTAAATTATTTAAGTTCTACGAATACTTAAGCCAACAACGTTCCATAAATCAAAAGTGTTCAAAAAGTTGAGAAACTACCAAAAATTCGTAAATAATATGTCCGAAATGTTCAAAAGGTCGAAAAGCTTAAAGGTTGTCTGAAACGGAAACTGTTCAAGAGATCGAAAAATGTTCAAAAACTCAAAAAATTGTCAAAAAGTCGGAAACTGTTCAAAAAGTCGGAAAATGTTCAAAAAATCGAAAAATTGTCGAAAAGTCGTAGCCTGTTCAGAGAGTCGTAAAATGTTCAAAAATTCGAAAAATGCTCAAAATGTCGAAAAATTATCAAAAAGTCGAAAAATGTTCAAAACATCGAAAAACGGTAATTTGAAGATGTCGAATAATGTTCAAAAATATGAAAATTTGTCAGAAAGTCAGAATTTGTTCAAAAAGTTGAAAATTTTCAAAAACGTCGGAAAGTGTTCTATAAGCGAAAAATGTTCAAAAAGTTGAAAAATTGTCATCAAATCGAAAAATGTGCAGTAAGTTGAAAAATTTTCGATGTGCCGAATTGTTCAAAAATTTGAAAAATGTTCAAAAAAATTGTAGGTCAAAAAATTTTCAGTAAGTCAAAAAAAAATCAAAAGTCGAAAAAATGTTCAAAAAGTTGAAAAATGTTCAAAAAGTTGAAAATAAGTCTAAAAATGTTTAAAAAGTCGAAAAATTTTCAAAAAATGATAAATGTTCAGAAAGTTAAAAAAAATTTTAGGTCAAAAAATTTTTAGTTTTTTAGTCATCATGAAAAATCTTAAAAGAAACACTTTGTACTATGAAATAATGCAGTCCACCCTAATATCCTCTCACATTTGTTTGGCTATAAATTGTCCTGCTTTTTGGTAGAATTTATTTTTCGTATTTTATTGATGTTTCCATCATCATCATGATCATCTTCTTCTTTGCCTTCGTTCTTTTCTTTAACAAGCAATTGTGCAAATTGTAAGTGAAGTTTTCTTTAACGTTTCCTTCCACTTCTATTTGATAGCTGCTTACATTGCTCCTATTTGGTGCTCTTTATTTTAAGAGGATTTGTAATGAGTACTATGTACTATCGCCAGGACATGTCAGGGTATTAGACAAATAAAAATCAAAGTTTAATGATGCAATTACACAAGGACAACAACATTTTGTAAGGCAAAATGTACACATACTTACCAAAAAAAAAAGTAAAGAATAAAAGGCAGTAGGTTTATTGGTTGTGGGTAGAGGAGTGTAATGAGATAAGCATGTCAAGATGTTGGTATTTTCGTGCTACCCTTGTTGTCGTCCTGTGTATTTTATTTGCTCCTTTTGTGGCTATTTTATGTTAATTGAATAAAAGTTTTCGTTTGTTTTGTTTAGTTGATTTTATTTTGCTCATTTAAGAAATTACAAGATTTTTGGTTCTATGTTCGGCGAGTGGTAGTACTAGTTTACAAACATGCATTTATATTGTTAGTTTTGGTAGTTGAAACATTCATATACATGTCATTTTCACAGCGAAACTTTAGTCGAAAATTCCAAAAAATTTTAGAACTTATTTTATTACACTATAACCAAGTCAGTTAGCTTGGTTTGTCGTACCGTTAAAGAATTTCAGTTCATTTTCTATGGAAGGTAGAAATGTCCGTTGATGTATCGCGCCTTTATTTAATAAGCAGGTGCAATATTACTGTTGTAGGAGGACTCCTTCTATTTTTTTCCAATACTTGTATGAAGCTTTATCACTGTAAGAACTCTGAAGATCTCAATTACACAATTTGATTAGAAATTCTTAAATTTTTAATAAATAATTATCAGTTTGGGTATAATAAGATTGGTATTATAAATAATACAATAAAAAAAAGTAGAGGCCCTTAACTTAGTTCATTGTCCTCAAAATACAAGATAAAACAATAAAAATGCAGCAAATGCAAAAACGAGAGAGAAAATAAAAACACATAATAAACTGCAACTTAAACCAAACAAATGTTGCACATTATGCATACATGCACAAAAAACACCCACGCATATGCACACATGTTGACGCCCTAAAATATGCAACGTTTTTTATAAACATATTTAAAACAAAGCGGAAAATATACCGCACTACGATATAGCCTGTGCTGCTTGTTCGTGCAAAGATGCAGAGCTCAATACTCCTTTGCAAAGGATAAACTTCCGCCAAAGAAGCATCAGCAGCTGCTGCTGTTGCTTGACTACAGCTGTTGTCAATAAAGTTGCTTGCAATTTTTTTCTCTGTTATATTTTTGTTGTTATTTAAGTAGCTTTTGTAGCTGCTTTCACTTGGCTCAGCGAGCAAAACGTTACCACATTGTTGCCGGCAGATTAACTTCCGGCGGTGTGCCATATTGTTTTCAATGTTTGGTTTTTTAGAAAAAATAAAGAAAAGCAAAATCAAATTTGCAATGTGGCTGAAATTAATAAAAAAAAAAATTTTATAAATGCCTTCGTTTTATTTGCAATTGAACGGCAACACTTAAGCAGCCACTTATTAAATTCATGTATATTCTTAAAGCACGTAAAGGGAAACAAAATTGAAAGTCACTCATAGATTATAAATTATATCGGAGCTGTGCTATATGCAATTGAATAAAAAGTTCAACTTGACGTATGATTAACATTTTGCCTTAAAGCAGTATAAACTCGTGTTTTTGCTTATAGTCGATGCATTTTTAAACAATTAAAGCGACATTATACAATTCTACACCAATTACTACAAATTAAACATAAGTTTAAATTATGTCCGCTTAAAAACATACTTACAAATAACTTAACATTTCCAAATTTGTGTAATTTTATATATTAAAATGTAGTTATTTAAAGTAAATTGACACATTGAAGAGTTATCACAAAAGCCAACAGCGCTAAGACAACAATATCCGTTCGATTAAATATCAATAGAAATATTTGAGCACAGAATTGTCGCCAACGACGTTAAATTTTCATTGAAACATTTTATCGCAGCAGCAGCAAGCATCACATCACAAAATCATCACATTCACTCCACCCTCACCCACCCATGCATACACTTGCAATATTTCACTGCGCAGCCCACTTCCTGTTTGTGCAATAACGTTGTGTTTCCAAGGTTGCTGCTGCTGTTAACGTCAACATCAACAACAACAGTAGCGCGATAGCAATTTTTAAAGTAAATCGCTTGTAAAATCTCACAACGCTTATCAGCAGCACATCATCAGTAAAGTCAGCATTATTGGTGATATATATGGTATGAGTACGTTTTCTTTTTCCAATGCTTTCAATTTATTATTTTTCTTTTCTTCTTTGAATTGAAAAATTATGAAACAATTTTCTATCTTTATTTTTTTCTTTCTCTATAACCTATTTTCTCGCACTTTTTTTTTATTATTGGCAAATTGTTGTGCTCGAGGTTATATAGATATTGTATATTTGAGATATATATTTTGTACGATTTGTCATTATGATTTTCAGCAGATTGTAGACAGTGGTTTCTTTTTTGGTTTTTTTTTTTTCAGCTTTCAAATGAAATCAAGGTTTTGTATTGCTTTCATAGGTAAGATATTGAGTTGTGTAAGCAAGCGTTTATCCTTGGATTTATTGTGTTTATTGACAGTGTACTATAAAGTTTATTTGCCAATTCCTTGCAATTGATGAACAATAAGTTTTTCAGTTTATTTTAATGTAAAAGTAGTGAAGAGCTTAAGCCTTGAGTCAATAACTAGGTATCGAGCTATTTCTAATATGATTATGACATAGGTGTTTGGTCGGGGACCAAAATTTATAGCTTTCGCTATACACAAATATCATAAAAATTTAAAAGAGATACCTTTGCTGAGGCTCCGCTACACTGCTGCAGCGCTTCGACACTTTTAGCACGTTGGGCGTGCACGGTGATGGCGACGGACACCAAGTCGGCACTTCTGGTGATGACCAAGAGTCAATGATGCTGACCAGGAGTCGTTCTTCATGACCTGGAGTCGCTGTTCGTGACCATGAGTCACTGTTTCTGGCGTAAATGAAACGCCAAGGTAAAGCGATGAGCTGTATTAAGCTTAAACCGCAGCCAGCAAAGAATTCCGATAGAATAATGAAAACTCGAGACTTTTGACTTTACTTAGATTTAATTATTTATTTTAAAAATAACTTTATGAGAATAAAAATGGATATTGATCAAAAATTAGTAAGTTGAAATTTTTGCAGTTGTTTGCGGTGGTAGTTATTATCAACGAGTGAGCAATTTTCCCAACTTGAACTTTAGACTTCAAGTTGAGAAAATATGCTAAGCAATTGTCAGCAATAAATATTGCATTCGAGTGAGCGAGACGGCAACACTCTTTGCGCTAAAAAGCATTCTATACATATTTTCAAGTCTTGATCATCGTCTGTAACGAGTAGTTACAGATCGAGTGGGTGGGTAGTGTTGCCGTTCGTCAAAGAATAATGCTGGAGTTTGGGAGTAAAAGTTTACGCATTTCCCCGCGTAAACAATAGGTCACACGCTGCCTTTTCCAGAGTCTGCTCCGCTGAGCCCTGTTGAAAATATTTTGTTTATAAGTTTAAGTTATGTTGAAATATTGCTTTTTGAATGACGTATATGTAAATGCAAATTCAATTTTCATCAAGAACCCCAGAGTACTGAAGTAAACTGAACTGTATAGATGGGATAAATCTTGCAGTGAGTATTGTTTCAGTTGTTATTACGATTAATAGGGGTATTGGGCAAAATCAAAAAAAAAAAATGAAAATGTCAAATAATGCTGAAAATATTGAAAAATCCAAAAATATGGAAAATAAATGAGAAATTGTTCAAATAGTCAAAAATGTCCAAAAATGTTGAAAAATACGAATAATATAGACATATGTTGAAATAGTCGAAAATTCGCGAAATTTATAAAATCCCGGAACTATGGCAAAAAGTGAAAACTGCTATTTAAATACTTGAATACTTAATGTCACTAACTGTTAGAAGATATGAAAATTTTTGAAACTCTGAAACTATTGAAGAGATCGATGTTGTTTGGTCGGGAAAAAATTTAATATTTTTAAATATAATAGCCTTATCATGTATGACGAACGAATAAAGTGACTGATTTCACTCATTAATATCAACTTATTTAAACTTTTTATTAAGACCTTACCATAACCTAAGCGATCATTTTAGTTCAAAGAACAAAGTTTGTAAGCATAAACTTCAAACCATCTTTTAACTTGGAGAATATAATCAGTTAAAAATCAGTAAAACGATTCGTTCGTTATACATGGTACGGCTATAAGATAAAATTTCAACGGGTTACCTTTTGATAAGACTCTACTTTGGCTGCCGCTGCTACGATGCACTTAACCCCCTGGGCTACATACAATGGCAATGGAAAGTCTCTGGCGATGATCATGAGTCTCGGGCCAGCAGTCACTGTGGGAGACCTGGAGTCATTTTGGAAGTCGCTTTTTATGAGCTGAAATCGTTGCTATTGATGACGATGACACTTCGAAAAGAAGCGATGAATTGTCTTTGCTTCTACGTGATCAATTCAAAATTTTTCATAAAAAGGATTACCCAGAACACTTAAGTTTAAGTTTATTTTACTTTTATTGATGAATTAACTTTATAAAATTAAAAATTAAAATGAGGATTTACAAATATAAAGAGCTGCAGTTGCTTGCTGCATAGTTAATTTTCAACGAGTGAAGTTTTTCGCAACTTGAACGTTAGACTCGCTAAAACGTCAAGCTAAAAATTGTGCTGAACAATTGAGGAGTGGCCGTACCAAAGGGCCTAAGTACCATTTCGAAGCAAAAGTAATGTCATATTTTTTATGTGCCTAATAGTCTATTGTTTGACTGTTATAATTTTTTCAACATAATGACATCAATTTCATACTATCAAGAAAATTTTAAGTGAAAACAAAAAACAATCTTATTAATTTCTAATTTTCATATTATGACACTACTTTTGCCTTAAAATGGTACTTAGGCCCTTTGGCAAGGCCACTCCTCAATTGTCAGCCATTCATGTTGTATACGAATGAGCGAGACGGCAACACTCGCTAGTACTAAAAAGCGGTATACATGCTTATTTCAAGTTTTGATAGTTGACTGTAACGAGTAGTTACATACAGATCGTGCGGATGGGTAGTGTTGCCGTTCATCGAGTAATTACAATTAGTTTTGGAGAATTAACAGAAACTGACATTTAGACGAAGTCAAAGAGGAATAAGAAAGACGTATTATGCCGAACAATCGTGTGAAAATCGAAAGAAAAGTGATGAAAGTCTAAAATTATTCAAAAGTCGTGACATTTCAAAGGAGTTTGGAAATATTGAAAATATATAACAAAGTGTCGAAAAAAAGTTGGAATTCCGAAATTATTCAAGAAGTCAACTAATTTCGAATAAGTCGAAAAATTTTTACAAAATTTTTATAATGTCATAAAATGGTAAAAGTGTCTAAAATTTATGAAACTTTGATATTATTGAGACTTGAAAATAATTTTTGAAAAGGCAAAATGTCAATTTTTGAATTTCGAGACTATTGAAAACATCGAAATATTTTAAATGATTTGAGAAACATCTACTGAAAAAATCGAATAATGTCAAAAATTTTGGAGAGTCAAAAATTTTGGAGAGTCAAAAATTGATAAATTTCCGGAATTATAAAAATTTTTTGAACCTGATTTGCGTCTTCAACTCTTTTTTTCAAGCCCGACATCAAGCAGTTCCTCATAAATTAAATCCAATGCCAGGTTCGCCATAGTATTCTCAATAAACTTTTCAAACCTTTAAACTATTCCAATAGGATCTTTACTTTTTGAATTAATACTACCTAATACTATGTTTTCACCGAAGATTTAGCTATGAAGAGACTTGTAAATCTTGGCGTAAATCCTGCCTGTTTTCACCGGCTGAAAAAGATTTATTTCTGACAGTAAATGTTATAAGCGGAAAAAAGTTGTTTTTCCTTTTCTCTTAATAATTTTATTCGATTTGTTGTTTCTTATGACATTTAATGCCAGTTGTCAAAGTAAAGGGGTGCCATTTGGTCGAAAATATACAAAATCGGTAGCCCTATTCAGATATATACAAAAATTTAAAATAAATCTCATCAGAAGTAGATTTATTTTTGTATGGTAAATCACATGACTTGCAGCGAGATTAAGAGCTAGATCTCGAAATAGCCGTAAATCACCACATAAATCTCTGATAAAAACGTAGTATAGAGTCTTTACGACTGCCATTTCAGTTGAAAATACCTTTGCGAAATTTTAAGACCCTTTTCGAAATACCCTGAAATATTTTTACTTATCATGTTAAAAACCATAAACTGGATGCATGTATATAAAAAACAATACGTTATTATCCTTAAGCCATTTAATAACTGTATATGCTTTATGTAACTGAAACGCCAAAGTACATTGTGCACCTTTAAAATTCAACTGAATTAACTGGCATTTAAACGAACGTGGAAGGTATAAAACTTTTCATTTCTCTTGGCATTAAATAATGCAGATTTTCCCATTTTTTTGCCTTCAACAACTGCTGCTATTAACATGGCAAAAACGGTGGTGACCAAACAGCAACAGCAGCAGCAAGCAAAATGCCACCTGTTGTTATTGTGCGTTGCTTTAATTATCAGCTTTAAATCCCACATTAAGCGTAAAGTTTATTCCATAACATTTTACAAAAGTTTAAAGCTTAATACTGCTGTATTTGTTTTAAAATTTATTTACTTTTAGTGCACCCAAAAGAGTGCAGAAAAAAATATGGAACATGAAAAATAAAAAATAAATAAAATAAAGTGGCAACACTGTTTCACAACTTAATGCAGTGTTATCTGTTGATTTAACATGCAAGCAAAATACACATGCGAATATTGTAATTATTTACGTGGAGTACAAAGCTGCTGCAACTTTTTGAAAAAAAGTTCACACCCGTAACATACGAAAACATGCAACTTTAGATGACACTTTTAGGAATCCTGTTCTTTAAAAAAAGAACGATAAATTAATTTTGCTATCGGTCACGGATAAACTCTCTGAACAGGATTGCCATTATGAATAAATCATAAGGCTTACTAGCGCCGTCTGTTGTGAAAAATTGCCAAATTGTTAGTTGGCAACACACTCTGGTTTTGAGACATGCTACGCTAACTAAAATTAAAATTAATTTACTGTATGAGCAAAAATTCGTTATGGGTTGGACATCAAAATGAAATCTACTAAATTTAAAGAGGCATGCAAGCGTATCTTTTTCAAATGCCTGTTATCTGAAGCTGAATGTTTGAGCAAATTCTACCTCGTCACAACTGAAAGAACAGCTCAAGATACTAAGGGACCTTGCTAAGACTGTTAAAGACTGAAACCTCCTTATACTTAAATAAATAAATGTACTTATCGGACGTATGAAAAATCGTTACTGGTGTAACATTACTAGAAAATGTACTATAAATAAAGAAACATGTAAGCCAAACATAGCTACGCATTATTTATAAACAAACAGTATATTTATTGAATATATTTGAGCAAATTCACACCCGCAACAAATAAGAATGTAGCGCAAGATGTTAAGGGACCTCTTCTTGACCACTAAAGGATTTTTTTGCTGATAAATAAACAAACAACTAAGCATATCAGGCAAAAGAGAGTTGTTACGAGTGTGACATTATAACAAACTCCATTAAGACCTTTTAAGCTTTAAGATGAAATCAAGCAAAACACTAATAATGTGCTACACCTAACTTTTTATATATGTTTAGCTTAAAATTTGGATAGTTTCCTAACCGTATCAGTTAAAAATGCAGCTCAGAAAGGCATGGGACAACCTCGGACTATTTAAGAATGATTTGTCCTTAAAAATTTATAAAAAACTAACTTTTTATGGAAAAAAAATCGTTAAGGGTGTGACATTATTACAACTTCAATTGAAGCAGCATGCAAGCAAAACACAACTTCATATTAATTGTGTACACACATTGTATTGTTGCTACAATAATTCTGAATTCGAGCAAATTCACACCCGTAACATATATAAATGCTGCTCTAGATGGTAGAGGGCTTATTTTTCTGCGGATAAGAAATGTTTGTCTTTAAAAATAAATAAATAAACAAACTGATCAGTCGAAATAAAAAATCGTTACGGGTGTGAAATCATCAAAAAATCTAAAATTTTAGGAAAAAGCAAGCAAAATATTGATTATTTGCACAACATCGTACTGCTATCCTATTTCATAAGAGAATAAATATTTTTAGCACTATCACACCCGTAACATATAGAAATACTGCTAATAATCACATGAAAACTCTTATGACTGTCTAAGAATGGTTTCCGCTTAAAACTAATGTAGTAAATTCGTGTTTTATTAAAACGAAAATTTATCACGGGTGTGACATTTTAAGCAAAGTCAACTACAATTTAACGAAATGTAAAAAAAATTTATATACGAGTATACGCTTATTTTGTTTCTTCTATCAAACCTAACTTTAACACAAACTTTCTATTCATTTTTCAGGTCGTACACGCTATGGATCGCACATCACGCGTTACCGATTACCGCTTCATTAAAGAAGCCAATGGCGGCTTAACGATAACAAACGTCATGCTCGAAGACGATGGCAAATGGCAGTGTGAGGCAGAAAATGCACGCGCTTATGTTGAAAATGCACGACCCGTCAAACTTGTGGTGCTAGGTGAGTGTGTAAATAAACTTTTGTTGGCGCAAAATCAAGGATAAACGTACCAAAGTATAATAACACAGCCGCCTAAAAGTAGGCCATGTTAAAATCACAATCTACTAAAGTTTTTTGTAATTTTAAGATACAAAGTTACCAGAGTAGTTGGTTAGAATAACATTGACCGAACAAAAAGAAAAAAAAAAAAGAAAAAGTCAAGCCTAGTGAACTGGTAAGCAGTGAGGGTGAGGGCAAAATGAAAATACAGTGTAAAAGGACATGATGCCATGAGCCTTGGACTTAGTTATTTTGCTTTCACTGATGAGTGCTTAAAAGTATTACAAATAATGCGCCGCTGAATGTAGGGTAGAGAAATAGAACGTAGCATATTTTTGCAAAGTTTTCTAGTTAAAAGAAAGTTTTTCAACACAGTTTGTGAAACTCAACTCTCAACAACTGTTGTCAAATGAACAGCGCACCTCGCCGGGCAAGTCGTTCCAAAGGATTTCATTTAAAGATTTCAATGTTTGTATTCGGGAAAACATGGCGACGACAATGAAAGTTTACGAAAAGTGTAAACTTTTCAATGACCATAATACTAATGAGATGTTTGTACAATAACATTTTAAGAGATGTCAGCAAGAGTGAGAATTGCTTAGAATTGAAGCTGAAGTGCGTTATATTAAATGTTGCGCAAATTAAAAAAATTGTAGAAACTTGTAGAAAACCAAGATTTTGGGAAATTTTTCTATTTTTCTTGATTTTTAATTTCTTTATATTTGGTTATTTAGTCTTAAAAATTTTGGAAAAAAATTATTTTAAAAATTAACACTTTGCCATCGTTTCTGTATAGCAAAATATGCGCCGGCCAGTATTAAAAGTCTAATCTTATAGAAAGCCAATTCATAATAAACAAAAATTACATAAACGTGTTGATTCTAAAGTATATCGAAAGCTGAGATAAAATGGTTTGAAACATTGCAACATTTTTTTCTTTTTGGAACCGCTTGACGTATGAGTTACATTTTGACAGCAAATGAACTAAAATTTTACGTTACATTTATTCTGCAAAAAACATATGATGTTCGCTAAATTAGCTTTTTCCGCCATTTTCTATAAATTGGTCCTGTAGTCTCCCTAGAGGTTTTCAATTACCAGATATGTGAGGAGTATCATAGGATTCTGATAATTTTATTAAAATTATTAATATAAAATTTAATGTGTTTTTATGCTTTTTCTTATATTTTGAACTATCGTTTTCATCACAGATCGTCCAAAGCCGCCATATCTACTGATCGACTCAAGACGCTTAGATGCAGGCAACATTTTTGTACCAGTAAAAGAGAACTCTGAGTTGAATTTGGCCTGCATTAGTGAAGGTGGTAATCCAAAGCCAACATTGACATGGGAAGTGTTACTAAGTCCTGGTGTTGATCGTCATGCACAAAAGGTGTCTGCAGAGGTGCTAGAGCTGGAGGAAGTCAAAAGTGAAAAGGTGAGTAAGAAATTTTCAGACAATTTTCTCTTCCATATTTCTTAAACTTTTAGCAAGATCTAATGCCATAATCTATCCTTAATATCCTCAGCATTTATTTTTGCTTTAATTTTACTAATTTCAAATAGGCAGCCCCATATATATTCTCCCAACTTTATCTCTATGACAATCTGTTGCAAATTAATTTGTTTATTCAAAACAATTTTCTCAGTTTTTTTGTGGAAAGAGACAAATTTTAACAAAGGCAAACAAACAATTCATTGCACAAATTAACCAAAATTAACCACATCCTATTTTCTCATATGAAAACACAATGAAACGTCCTGTCAAACCTTCGAACGTAAAACGTCATCAACAACAACAACAATATCATCAGCATCATTGTTCATATGTTGCTGCTGTATGTAGCTGATGTTGCTGTTCAGTTTGTTATTCAATTTCAAACAAGACATTTGGTGCCTCAGAGACACCGCAGAGTACTGAAAAAGCTGAAACTACTTGCTTCTGTTGCTGCTGCTGCTGCTACTGGTTGACAGTTAGTGTGGAGTGAAGCATGACAATAACACGCACAAACATAGACATAAACATACACAGTAACAAATATAAACATTTGCACAGACAAACAAACGCACGCATACATATGTGTATGTAAATATGTATTTATTGTCAGGCAAGATGAAAGCACATTTTGTCACTTGATATGTTGATATATTGAAGTATTGAACTTAGTTGACCGAACGACCACTAAATTGTTGTGTTTGTGGTAAGTGACAAGAAAACGTAATGTGTTTGTTGTTTTGATTTAGATCCATGCAAGCGAGAAATTTTGCAAGTATATGGGTTGATGAGTAATCGATGATTTTTCACTTCTACAGTAATTGCTGAATTTTTAGATTACCGCGTAATGTAGTTCGTAATGCAAATGAGAGAAATACGTTTACTTCATGCATAAAGTGTGAATTATGAGTTGGGGCAGCTAAGCGATGATAAAGGTTAAAATAATTGTCGAAGTTTTCCATTACCAGGTAATGGAGGTTGTAATGCAGATTAGTTAATTTTATTTGTCTTAACATAAATACATTCTGGTGAATAATTTGAAAAATTATGACATACGAAATCGATGATTAATTCAATTCTAAAGAAATTGTAGAAATTCTCAATTGCCAGGTAATGTAGTTTGTTATTCAAATTGCCAAAAACAATCTAACTTTGTACATTATGTAAATTTATAAATATTGAAGGAATAGATAATTTGTACAAAAGTAATCTATGATTTAATCACTTCAACAGTTATTGCTGAACTTTTCAATTACCGGGTAATGTAGTTTTTATTGAAAATGAAGTTAATTCAATCCGTACATAAAATATGAGCTAGCAAATGAGTCGGCAAAAGATTTGCAAGTAGTTAAACGATGATTCAAAACTTTTAAAATAATTGGCGCAGTTTTCAATTACCAAGTAATTTTAATATTTATATAAACAAATTGCAAAATTGGGAAAATGACAATAAGTAATCGATCATTTCGCCACTTCTTGAGTAATTGCTGAAAATTTCAATTACCGGGTAATGTACATCGTAATGCAAATGCTACTATTTTAATATAAAACTTGATTGCAAGTTATAAGAAAAAAAAATTTATTTGTAGATATTCGGACTTCAAGGTCAAGTTTAAATTAAAATCTTTGTTTTAAATTTTTAATTATTTAATTTAATTATTTCCAATATTTCAATATACAAGACATTAAAAGATTTTTACCCAAGACCACGTTTTTTGATTAAATACATATGTAGATGACCTGTTTGCGATTATTAAAAATACCGAAATAGAAGAAACCCTAAGAAACCCTAACAAACTTAACACTTTTCATAGACGAATAAAATTTACTATAGAGAAAGAAACAAATGAACAAATACCTTACTTAGACGCTATAGTGATAAGAAAGGATTACAAAATAAAAGTTGACTGGCATCAGAAACCAATGGCAAGCGGACGAATAATTGATTTCAACTCAAAACATCCTAAACAGATTATCTTTAATACAGCTACACTGTATCTTCTAAGCTATTGGCTATACGAAATAAATCTCACTAATTATTTCTAGAAAATTTTATGAGCTACAAAATTTTGTCAAATCATTTTTCTGTAGAAGTAACCATCAATAAGATGTGTGCAAAAAGCTGTTTTTCGTGACCTTGGAAACTGAATTTTATACGACAGTGATATTACTGTCGATTTTTAATAAATGTTTAAAAACAACCAAATTAAAGCAATTCCCATTAAAAAGTTGCTACTTCTAGTTGCTTTTTCAAAATTATTAAACTTGTCCCATTTGCATTATAAATTACATTACCTGGTAATTGAAAATTTCAGCAATTACAGTAGAAGCGATGATATCATCGATTACCTCTTTAGTTATTAAAAAGTTGCTGGTTCTAATGTTTTTGAACAAAAAATTCTATTTCACTGATTTAAGAGTATTTCCAAGAATCAACACCAAACAAAATCCTATATACAACAGAAATCTATAAATACTAGTAAACTAATTAAAGCTTTTGCGTTTAATTCCTTAGAAAAGCCTTCAAAAACTCTTCCTACACATATTGTTCGAAGCTTATTCCACAGTAAAGAATACAAGATATTTCAGTTAAATGCAAAAAATAAACTGCCTTAGAAAACCTCTACCTTTCCAACTTACGACAACGACAGACAGTCAATGAAATTTAAGCTCTAGACATTTCCTTATTTTAGCTGTAATTTGAAACTCTTTAAAATTTGAACAAAAGTACATAGATAATATTCGCTTTCTTTGTATGCAAATCAAAAGTGAAACCAGCAAAAAAAAAAAAATATGCCCTTAGCAACAGCACCGCATATCTACCGCAAATTTATTTACATATTACGTTAACGAGTTCAAATTAAAGGTTACCGCAGTTACTTTGATCTAGAGGTAAATTACCACAGTTCCAAATATAAATTTTGCCTCAAGCCAAGAATATCAAGAAATTGCGTATCTATGTGTGATAGCATAAATTGTAAGTCAAATTCAGGGCATAATTAAAACATTAAATTTAAACAGAAATAGAACAAAATCTTATTGGATTGAGCAAATATTCAGTGGTTGATATAAGTAATCTGAAATTTTCTCAGGTCCTTTTACAGCATCATCTCTAGATGACTCAATGACTCTGATTCCTCTCCTTGACTTCACAATTTCTTGGGTTACCTTCTTCAAAGGCCTACTTTTGGTTATTTTTGGTCTACTCTGTTCTGATGACTAACATTGTTGGGTGTTTACACCAACATTATTAACGTAGCATGGACTTTTTTCCAGATTTTTCTGAAGATCGGGTAACATACCGGATATGCTTGGTAGTTTCGTTTATTTGAAGAAATATTATATTCGTAGGCATTTCTGTTAAAGAAGCCAAACATTAGGCCAGATAATGAGTTTGACGCTTGGAGAATGCCGTAAAGCAAATGTCTAAGGGTTAGATATTGAAGAAAAAATTTTCGAATTTGGTATCTCGGATTTTCATTTAAAGCAAAACTTGGTCCTTGGTTGACCTGGAACATACTTAATTTAAGCAACAAATTTCTTCTGCTTCAAAATACACTGAATTTTTCTCATTAAACCCAAACTGTTCCACTTAAACTCATTTGCTTGTTATATAAACTGCATACACTTAGCACTCTTTTACCTTCAACTTTTCATGTATGTATATTGCAGTATCATATATCATTTATACAACTAAACATTAGGTAAACGATAAATTATGGACACCTCTTTTCAAAGTCAAAAAGTCATTTAAATTTTCATTTTTATGGTGCACTGACACAAATTTCACATTTTGTTGTTAGTTTTTTGGTCTAATATCTGCAATATTGTGCGCTGCTGACCAACAACATAGTCAGGCGAAAACCAACTGTCCTTCAAAATGATAAAATATATATTGTTAACTGTAGTATGTGTATACTACGGATGTATGTGTGTATAGTAGAGGGTAAAAAAATAAAGTGCACATTTTTGTCAAAAACTAAAATTTAAGCAATTTTTTTGGAACGTATGTGTAAATACTTATGAGATGGAACTCAGCAAATCTGTTGCCAATTGCGGTAACATCTTAAATTGATCTTTGCATAGAATGGAGAAAAACATATTGATGTGTGTTTTATAAGTTTTCACTTTAAAGATACCAAGGACCAAAAGTTGGACTGCAAAATATATGCAAATTATAAGCTTCTTTTTTGGATAAAAAAAATCCTATTTTGAAAATGTTGGCTGCAGAAAAGTCTCGAGCATTGTTTTCTAAGACTTACAGTTGATGAGTTACAGAAATTTGAAAATCAACATTTTTATTGTAATTTACATCAGAGCATATTTCTTAGTTAGAATATCTCCTAAACTATACAGCGTGCAAAAACAATAATTTTTCTGGAAAAGTATTTGTTAGCGAGATATTTGCAAAAAAACCGATTAACTTTATTACCTTATTATGACGCAGTGATCTCAATGTCGATTTTGACATATTTTGTAAACTCCTAAAATAAACCAATTCCAATTAGACCAGTCAATTAAGATGCGATGCTCGCACTAATTCCAAGGCTCATAAGATCTATTCCAATCGATAGAGAATATTCCCCTCAACAACATACCAAAATGGGTTGTCGCAGTTTTTTGCGAGAAATTATGCAAATTGGGGTTTTCCACGTGGAGCACCAGGACAAATTTTTATGTGTCCGATTTAGTAATATATGTATATCAACCATTTCTTGACTTTTCCATTATTTTTCATATTTTTTGACTTACATTATATTTTCGGATATTTTCTACCATTTCTGGTCTTTTCCAATATTTTCGGATATTTTCCACCATTTCTTGACTTTTCCAATATTTTTCACATATTTCGACTTCCATTATATTTTCGGAGATTTTTTACAAGATAACGAAATCTACTACCCTTTTTGTGTAGAATAATTTACTATTAATTTGAAGAGTTGAATCCGTCATTTTGCTTTCTAGATATCTTATATCAGGTTCGTAATAAGCGACCCCGAAACCATCCGACAAAAATTTTCGTTTCGAAAATATAATAAGTTATTCTGACTGTAAGCCAGCTTGAAGAATTTCGAACCAGTACACGTCTGTATGACTTTTAGTTCCAAACATATAATGGTGTCCCATATTTCACGCAAGATTTGAATTTACCGCCAATTGTTTTGCGAAGTGCAACCAACAAAAAAAGAGAAAACAGCTTGACAGCCAAGAGCTAAAAATTAGTAAAATATAGCATTGAAAAAGCATTTATTCATTATTGTGAAGCAAGTATGCAGTTTTTAAGCTCTCCTTAAAAATTAGCTAATTTCGAATTAGGTTGTTCCCAGTGTGCCAGACGGTTCGAATCTTCGATTTTTATCCGTAATGGATCCGTTACTGATCCGTTGGCGGGAGAGATTCCCAAAAAAAAGCGAATCATTTTTTTTTTTTGGAATTTCTCCCGCAAACGGATCAGTAACGGATCCGTAACGGGTAAAAAAACGAAGATATGAACCGTCTGGCACACTGGCACACTTATTGCAGACGAATATGGGAGCTTAAGTAAATATACACAAACGTTTAAAATTTCTACACAAAAGCAACAATGTAGGTGTATATTTTAAGAACTCATAGACAAAATGTGTCTGTTTTGTATTTCAAATTTGTTGTTACTCTCGAGTAACAACCCGTTTTTTATGTGTGACGAACTGCTGCTGCTGTTGCTCCTCGGTACTCACTTGAAAAACTCATTGGGTTTGCAATTTAAACATTCCTTGCATACTTTTTAGGTGTTGTGCAGTAATTTATACTCGTTTATGTTTGTGTGTGCTTAAATGTACATATATTGAGAGTCAGAATTGCAAATTTCACAGTGTAAATTGAAATTGTTTACGTGTGCTGTGTGTGAAAAATTGTTGTATGAATGTGTAAATGAAACATTTTATTTTAGACATTTGCATAGAAAACGACGTGTTGCCACAATTTCCACGCATAATTAACATTTCAAATGTTTTGTGTTTGCATATGTATATGTATTTTCAAGCAACGCTTTGAGCTATTAACATGAATTGTGTGTAAAGTAAAACAAGAAATGAAACGTTTAATGGCATAGCATCACATTTTTGGTAGTGGCTTTTCATAATTTTTGTACTGAATCTGTTGGGAGTTCGAATGTATCACATCATTTCGAAAAATTTTTTTTGTTCAAAAAGTGTAGGGTGCCTTTCTTTCGATTAAAAAATTAGAAATTATTACTTTCGCCGAAAAGCCAACAACATTAGAACTTGTGATTTTAGAAGTGCGCTTTCATTTTAAAGACTTTGATTCTTTGAAATTTAATCATTTACTTCAAGAATGACACAACTCAAAAACCGCAATTTTTGAGTTGATAATGCAGAATTATTCATTATATCATGCTATTAATATCTTTCATGGTCACCCTTTGAGAACAAAATAACTTTTTCAATTGAAAACTTTAAACTATACGTGCAGAAAGTACTTCTGCAAATCGTGTTTTTTGAGTTGTGCCCGTTGTAATTAACCTTTCTGTCAGCGGTTTTGCTCACCGATGGCCAGGATTTCGGCTACAAAAATTTAAAAAAGAAAGGGACGACCTCTTGGTTTAATTCAAAATAACGGGTTGGAATTTTAATAATTTACTTCATTTTATTTCTTTATTCGGTTTTCACTAACATAATTATAATAATGTTATAAATAAAACACGTCTCTCTACTCCCCACCACTCTTTGCTCCTGTGTCTTGCTCCCTCCGCCGCTAGCCGTGGCCTAGTTGAGTGTAGTAGTAGTGAGTGGCCTTTCCCTAGATATTGAATGTTTTTTTCTTCAATGCGTACTCTATAGTTGCGAGTAGCTAATATCATATCGGATTGTGTAACCCTCACTGTTGTATGTACTAACTACAGGCAACAGGTTTATTATCGGGCTACGTTTGTTTAGTGCCGAGGTCTCTAAGCAGCCACGCGCCAGAACTACTTTAACTCAGCAAATACCTTGTTTCCCTCTAGGTTGCCGCTTACCGCCTTGTCTGCTGCTTCTTCTTACTGCTGTTGTTCACTGATCGCCGGCCACGCAAAGACTGTCCCAATCAACTGCTGTGTGTCTAAATTTATTTTCTGTTTCTGTGACAGCAAACAGATCCAACGACAGCTGCGTGTCAAAAACAGCTGTTGCGTAGTGTTGCCGTTGCATCTGGTTTTGTGGTGGGGATTTTACCCTAAACTAAATGTAGGCTTATTTTTTTTGACTAAATACTAACGCACAATTATAAATCCATATTTAAATTAATAATAATAAAATAGATTGGTGTACAAATATGAAACCGGTAATGACATCTAGCGGTCGATAGCCGTATATTTATGAGCTTCCGAACCGTACCAAATGTCTTAATTGTTCATTCTGTCATCTGTCAACAATATTCAGTTCACAATTTGACAAGTTTCATACAACAACGCATTTTGTCCGCTCGTAAAGATGTCGAATTTTGTGCCTGAAAACTCTCATTTGCGGGAAGCATTGATTTTCTGTTTCCATTTAAAGAAAAACGCTTTTGAATCGCATCGAATGCTTGTCGAAGCTTACGGCGAGCATGCTCTTGGTCGTACACAGTGCAATGAGTGGTTCAATAAATTTAAAAGTGGTGATTTTGATGTGATAAATGAGGAGCGCGGCCGGCCACCGAAAAAGTTCGAAGACACCGAATTGCAAACATTATTGGACGAAGATGATGGTCAAACGCAACAACAGCTTGCTGAACAACTTAATGTGACACAACAAACCGTTTCCTTGCGTTTGATGGCCATGGGAAAGATTTTAAAGGTCGGTAGATGGGTGCCACATGAACTGACCGACAGGCAGCAAGAAAACCGAAAAACCACTTGTGAATTGCTGCTCGCCAGGCAAAACAGAAAAGGTTTTCTCCATCGAATCATCACTGGCGATGAAAAGTGGATTTATTTCAACAATCCCAAACGAAAAAAATCATATCTGAGCCCCGGCCAACGACACAAATCAACGCCAAGACCAAATCGCTTCGGCCGAAAGACAATGCTGTGTATTTTCTGGGATCAGCGTGGTGTTATTTAGTATGAGCTACTAAAACCAGGTGAAACAGTTACTGGTGCACGCTACCATCAACAATTGATCGCTTTCAACCGTGCTATACGTCAAAAGAGGCCCGAATTTCAACTTCGCCATGACAAAATTGTATTCCAAGATGAAAACGCATCGCCACATCGAGCAGCGGTCAATAAAAACTTGGTAGAATCGTACAACTGGGAGCCCCTGCCCCACCCGCCGTACTCACCGGACCTGGCGCCATCCGATTACTATTTGTTTTCATCGATGGGACACGCACTCAACGATTCGCACTTCAATTATTACGAGGAAGTGCAAAAATGGCTCGATGAATGGATAGCCTCAAAAAACGAAAAATTCTTTTGGCGAGGAATCCATAAATTGCCTGAAAGATGAGAAAGATGTGTAGCTAGCGAGGGGAATTACTTTGAAGGTTAAGTTTGGAACCATTTTCGCAAAATAAACGTGTTTTTTTTAAATAAAAATTACCGGTTCCATATTTGTTTACCTATATTATAGCAAGAAACTACAAAATAATTAGTTACTTAAATATAAATAAAAATATGATACATAATAATTAGCATTTTATACGAAGCGATGATTTGTAGGAGAAAAACGCGGTTCCGCCATTTTCCCTCCGCACACCGTCTTGAAGTAAAGGAGCGATATGTAATCACATGTAAGCTTTAGAGCAAAAGTTTTTTCAGTAATCTATATATATTTTTGTTTTCTTCTTAATCTAACTCCTGTTCCGAAACACCAAATTTTTTTCATCTTGCGGCCTACTAATTAAAATAATTAAATATTTGTATATTTTTAATATATTTCTTTCATTTAATTTCAGGACAAGCAACCATACAAAATTAATAGTGGCGCCAAGACGGAGGCCCGCCTACCTGCTGTTTATCGTGCACATCACAATGCCAGAATACTTTGCGTCATGGAACATCCAACACTGAAAATACGTCAAAATGCATCATTGCTATTGGATGTGCAATGTAAGTAGCAACTTAAAAATATCATCTAATCATCTCATATCTAGGAATGAGAATTTGTTTTGCAAAAATTATACTTAATACTACCAGAGTTTTAGTGGAAAAGAAATTTCATCTAATTAAACTCGTCATCATATCCACTTTGTTGTGTTGGTTTAGTCACAGAAGGTTGCATTTACATCACAGTATCTATAAGTCATTATTCTCTAAAAAAATATAGTAATTTCAGAGTACTACTAAGAAATTTGTAATGTTGAGGTTAAATGAAGCTCTCAGTGGGTGTCACAATTTTCTTCTCTAAAATTAAAAAGTAATAAGCATTTATGCAAAAAGATTGCTAGTACTTATGCATTTGGAATAACCCAAGAAAGTAGCATGCTGTCAGAAATATCACATTGCTTTGTTGGTGTTATTGCTTTATGAATTTCTTAAGTTTTTGCAATAACTTAGCAGTAGTTTTGTTTGAGTCGGAAGAAGTATATCTTTCAATCTAATGACACTTTAATGACTTTTGACTTTTTTTTTTGGTCTTTTTTTGTATCTCGATTTGGTTTTTTTGTTTACTCTCAGCGTAGCTTTTAATAAAGCATTTTATAGAAATATCAACTAAGATTTTTATCAAGACCATAATTTATGTTTTTTAGCTTAAATTTCTTGTACAGGACATATTTTTCTTATAGGTGGACATAAAAATACGCAGCGTAACTGCGTCTGCCTCCCACGGGAATCAAAAAACATGATTTTTCGATCTAATATGGCTAGCGGCAAAATATGTTCTTCAATTTATCTATTCGATTTAAATATATATCTTGTTTAAAATATTTTTCATCAATAGGCAGACGTTGAAATTCGTGTTATAACCGCGTTTGCCTACTACATTATTTTGTAAAAATCAGTACATGATTCAGAAAACATGAGTTTTCTAAAGGCCACTTTACACTATCCCACAAAGTATAAATACATGTCCAAATTGGCATGTTGCAAGCAATGTGTGATAGTTTAAACTAGAGAAAAATAATCTAATGAAAAAGCGTTTTGATTTTTTTGACAGACCAAACATGAAATTTGACATTCCTCCCCACATTAATACAAAATTGACAGTATAATGAAATTCTATCATACTTTTTTTCTGACATGTTGTAATACTTTGTGGCATAGTATAAAGCGGACTTAACAAAAAAAAAAAAAAAGGACTAGCAGCAAAATACTTTGTTCAATTTATCTATTTTACATAAATTTTTTGTGCTGGGAATTTTTCGCAAACAGGCAGACGTTCAAATTTGAATAATAACCGTGTCTGTCTATTACAATATTGCGTAAAAATTGAAACATGATTCAGAAAACATAAATTTTCTAGCCAAAAAGTCTTGCAGCAAAATACTTTGTTCAACTTATCTATTTTACATAAATTTTTTGTGCTGGGAGTTTTTCGCTAATAGGCAGACGTTAAAATTTGGATAATAACCGCGTCTGCCTACTATATTTTTGTGAAAAAATCGATACATGATTCAGAAAACATGAGTTTTCTAGCAAAACAAAAAAGTCTAGCAGCAAAATACTTTGTTCAATTTATCTATTTTACATAAATTTTTTGTGCCGGGAATTTTTCGCAAGCAGGCAGACGTTAAAATTTGGATAATAACCGCATCTGCCTACTACTTTTGCAATTTTTTAATAATTAACATTTTCTTTCAAAAAAGTTACCTAATGTTATTTATTTTACACCGCTTTAAAAACTCAGATTTTTACACATAAATTTTAAGGTGGCAGACTGGCTACTTTTGCAATTCAGCGCGTCTGCCATCTACTTATAAAAAACATCAAAGAATGGAAAGTTAAATTTAGCTTAAATTTCATCCCTCAAACTTCCTTTAAAGAAAATTTTATTTTAATTTTTCACTTGTTCTACATTTAAACAGAATTTTGCGCTGTAAGTACTCTACATTTGAGGTCAAAATAACATTATTCTAACACACTGCGTTGCTGCTGGACAGCTAGTCTGTTTATTTTCTGTTTCCCTTTCAAGGAAAAAAGTACTTTGTTAGAGTATGCAAAACTGTACTGATGAGTGATGCAGTCGAGAAAAACGGAATAATAATAAAAATGATAGGTAGCAGGAAAAACAGAAAAAAGCAGCAGCTTTTGGAAAAAATGGTAGTTTTTTCTTTTGCTACAAATTTTACATTTGCATTTAAGGCCAATGAAAATTATGGTATAGTTGTGAAGAAAAATGCCAAAAGATATTTAGTAAAAACTACCTTTTTGACTTACTACTTTTTCTCTAGAATTTCACTACATTTTTTACCATTTTAGCGCAATTCAACTTACTTTCAACTTTTAACCTTTTATGCTGCTGCTCAAATGCAAACGAAAAAAGTAGCAAAAATGTTTTTGTATAGAGTTATTGCAGTTATAGTTGTAATTGTAATTGTAGTGGTTGCAGTTACTTTTTCGAGTGTAAGGGTGAGTTTTATGCACTTTGCATGCCCTTAAGTGTTGCTGTTGCAGCAAGCAAGCAAGCAGCTCTTAACTTGCTCCCAAAAAAATTAAGTATGAAAATGTATGTACAAAAAAAAAGTAACTTGAAGTTGATTGAGTGAGTGAGAAATTCTCCTGCAGGTTAAATATCTTTTTTCTAAAAGAGATTGCATGCAGATTAGTATTTCGTTAGGTTCATTTGGCAGAAATTTCATGAAAAATTCTAAAGTTTTTTGAAATTTAAAATGATCATGTTACTGAAAAATATTGTAGAGTTCATAAAATTTTGCAAAGGAACTAAAAAATACTCTTTTTCAAAATAATTAACAAACTAACATAATCCTATATTCTTCCCAAAACCTGCAAAAATAATTTCAAAAATAAAGTTTTTGCGAGAAAAATCGTTTTATAAAATTTTAAAAAATTAAAAAAAAAATTTTCTTTCTGTCCAAACATAAATATTTTTACTAGAATTTTAAAGCAAAAAAGGTTATAGGTTAAAGTTAAAGCAAGTTAAAGAAAAGTATTAAATAAATTTTGCTAGAATTGTCAAGTAAAATGGTTACACCTTTTTCTGGCTGAAAACATGATTTACTCTGCGTATAGGAAAATGTAGGATATGAACCCATATCGGTAGTTTTCTACTTCTTAGCTAAATTAGCGATTTCTATGAAACTAGACACTTTAAAAATTATTTCTTGATACATGTCAGATCTTTGGAATGTTGGCTATCATTTATGTATCAGGATGACCTTGGATTCACCACGCCGACACCGCCCCTCACATTAGCCAAAAGTCTCTAAGAAAACGTTTTTTGAAAAAAAAAAAAAATATTTTAATATTTAAAATGATAACATCAGCACTTGTTTCATGTTGGTTGTTTCAATTTGTAACAAAATAATCTTCCGGGGTTGCCATGTCTGAGATATTGAATGTTAAAACTTTTGGGATAGTTTTCTACCCCTTGGGTTAAGTTTTGGGTGACTAACACGTTTTTCGTTTTTTGCTCGGCATGGGGGGCTTAAATCAAAAAAACATCGCAAACACAATCGATTGATTTTTCATCAAGGAATTTGTTTGATTTTTTTCAGAATTTAAGGACCTGTTTTGTGGTCGTCATGAGCGATTTAGACATTTTGATCCTTTCTGTCGCCACCACTCACTAACAATTTTTCTGAATTTTACTTCAGAATATTTGGAAAACTGCCTTGCAACATATCTACTACTTCTGAGATATGTGCTCTCCCGTATATTATCAGAAATCTCTATTTTCCCAAAATTTTTAGATGAAGCGACCTCCTGACACTCCCTCAGGTCGATACTTATTTGTACACCTTTTGTGAACTTCATTTGACACGTCCAGAAATATATTCGACCATATTTGGTTATTAAATATGAAAAAAAAAAAACGTTCTTAAAACCTGGACCATATAAGGGAAGATTATTTTCGGATATGCACATATACTTTTCGGATAATTTTAAAGCTTTTTGAAAAAGACGCCATATTTTGCGAGCAATATAGTATGTTCTGATTTCGAGTTCCGCAGGTTTTTGACATGTTTAACACGATGTCGTAACCAGTTTTGTTATATCACCTCAGAATTTTGAGATATTCTTGTTTTAAAGAGAAATGTAGCTGTGTTTTGAGCATTTAGCTTCGAAGTGCGCAATATGGCCATTTGGTCACCTGGTCGTAGATTACAGGAACATGCATGGGTTTCGATGAAATTAAATGGGATACATAGAACATAAAACAGTTTTTGAAACAATGTATCGGTTCAGGGTAGTTTCTTTTTGCTAATGCCAGGATTTTATCCTTGAAAATAAAGACTTTTCGTACTAAAAACCCAATATGGCCACATGAGTGGATTCCAATGAAACAAAATGGGATCCATTGAGTATAAAACAGTGTTTGAAACAGTGCATCAGTTTAGTTCAGTCTATTTTTTCTAATGCCCAAATTTTGTTCTTGAGAATAAGAACTTTTCACACCAAGAACCCAATATGGCCACTTGGTCACGTGGTGATAGACCGCTGAATGATAAATGGATTCTAATGAAACCAAATGGGATTCATAAATGGTTTCTTTGTCCTAATGCCAAGATTTTATCCTTAAAAATAAGGAGTTTTCATTCTAAGAACCTAATATGACGACTTGGTTACCTAGCCATGGACCGCTGGAAAGTGAATGGATTCAACTGATACCAAACAGAATCTACGAAAAGCAGTATTTGAAAGAATATATCAGTTTGTTGTTGATCGTTTTTTCAGAATTATATCTTTGAAAATTAAGACTTTTCATACCAAGAAGCCAATATGGCCATTTGGTCACCTTACCATGGACCACTGAAACATGAGTGTTTTCCAATGAAACTAAATAGGATCCTTAGAATATATATCCTCTGAATTGGGAAGTATTTTTTTAGTCGATTTCTATGATATGTGCATTTGAAAAATGCCTAAAATCATGCAATGAAAAGATTCGCATTATTACGCCTATAATTTAGATTAAAGCTGTCGTCTGTCTGGTGCATTAGATCTGTTCGACACTTTTCATTTTCAACATATTTAATTTCCCAAAATTTATCGATTTTTTTGATATTGATTTTTAGGGTTTTGTTGGTATTTGTTGTCGGGTTTACTTAACCATTTTTCGAAATTTTTTTCAACTCTATTAATTATTTAATTCAATTTAAATTATTAAACACTTTATGGTGCTCAGCCAAACATAAGCTTTTTATCAATATATTCAATAGTGGCTGGTATTCAAATATATTTTTAATACATTAACTTGTGACGCGCCTAAAAATATATATTATTTTTATTTTTTAATTGGAATTTGCTATCAATAAAGTTTTGTATAGCGCTTTTTTTGCTATTGTTGTTGTTAGACAAACTGTCTGCGCCATTATTTGTTGAAAAAACCCAACTGAGTAACCGTGACATTCAAGTTGATTAAGTCCATAAAGGCTTATATACCCTACATTTACTGTGGCGGCATATGACATTTGTCACAAGAGTACAAAATTATATTACTTTCAAAACATGGAGTTAAAGCTGAGATTCCTCGCTAGACTGTAATATAGAATCAAAGTAGACGTATGTGTCAAAGTGTGCTCTAGGTCTATAATTAACAATAATCTGATAACCGTTCCGACAAATGTAGCAATATATTGTGCGTCGGCTTAAACCAACTTATCAGTCTTGCCGTATTTATTTTTTATACTTATTTTTGTGTGCATATTTTTAGGCAATCAGACAGTTTCGACAGGCTGTCCATAGCTATGTCCATGGTAGCAATCAAACTGACCTGTCTGACTGTCGATTTATTTGTATACCAGAGACATTGAGTGGCCTCTCATGATTGTGGTTTTGCTTCAGCATTCATTTCAAGCAAAAAAAAAAAAAGAAAAATAAAAAAATACACTGAAACAAATACAACTATGCACAGTATTTTTACATATCAACGCATTTTGTCAATTTTTTGCACACGTCAAAATACACATTTTTTTTTTAGATTTTGTTACTTTTATTGTATTATATCCCTTTTATCCTTCGTAGTTATCTATCTTTTCATGTGCGAATTAATTTGTTGTCATAGTTGTTGTCGGTATTTTTTGTTGTGTTCAACTAAAACGCATTGTTTTTTTCTATAGAAATTTTATTGTTGTTGTTAGTTGGTAGCTCGGTTGGTTTACTTTGAATAGATTGGTTGAATACCACATTTTTTGCCTCTAATTTGTTCAGTTTTTTTATTTTTCGTTTTATGGATTTATAAGCATCAACAGTATTAAGCGCTGACTATAGCGTATAAAGTCACGTGGTTAGACACGCTACGCTACGTTTGTATATTACATCATCATCATCAGCAACAGAGCAAATTGTCGTTGGAGTTTCTATTTTTATTTTTTGTTGCAATTATTGTTGCCTTAGTTGTTATTGTGGTTGCATCCAATTAGTCAGAATTTTTTACCTTTATTCCACTACTGAGTGTTTAATTTGCATGGTGACCAGATTGGTTAAAACCACCGAAACAATAGTTGATTGATTCCAAAAAAACAAACTTGTGGCCAGTGGCGTAGTTAGGATTTTCATTTCGGGGAGGGGTGTTGCGTGACAAGCTATTTTGTTGAAAATCACAAAATAAATTTTGCTCATATGTCGTTTTGCTATGCAAGCTCACATTTGTGTGGGGTCGGAGCCCCCTGATTATCCCCGCATAAATATGCCCCTGCTACTGGGCAACTATTTAGATTCAGTCTTCATAATCCGATTATCCTAACTAACCCAAAGTTTCTGACTCAGTTTCACAGTCATTAGTTAACTAATTAGCTAACTAAAATGTTAACAAGAGTTTAACTAATGTTTCCTATCCACAAAATTTTGGTTAAATCCAAAACAATAGTTGACTGATTCAAAAAAACATGCTGCTGGCCTGGGGCGTAAATAAGATTTTCATTTCGAGCTATTTTGTTCAAAATCTCGAATAACATGTTGCTCATACGTTTTTTTGCTAGCTTAATCACAAAATTTCGAGAGGGGTCAGAGCCCTCCGCTTATACCTCAGTTGAGTCACCCTTGCTAGTAGGCAACTACTTAGATTCAGTTTTCATATTCAGATTGTTCTAACTAAACTAAATTCTTTGGCCTGGATTCACAGTCATTAGTTAACTAATTAGTTAAATCAAATGATGACAAGAGTTTAGCTAATGTTTCATATACACAGTGTTTTGGTTAAATCAAACAATAATGTATTCCAATACATCTGAAAACATTCTTAGAATTTCCACTAAACTTATGTGGATTCCACTTAGTACCTCAACGTCAGTTTTTAGTTAACTAATATTTAATGAAAAAATAACTTTTTAAGCATTGTTTTTATAAAACAACAGTTTGGCTTGTGGCCAACATTTTGATTTGACTTTAAAAAAGCCACCCAACTGTTAACTTAAGAAGACAAATTCTCATAGGTTACCATGTCTGTGAATTTTCAATTTAGGGGCGTGGCACCGCTCACTTAGAAACAAAGTGGTCATATTATCGTTATTATCGTTCTTCGTACCAAATTTCTTAAAAGTCGATGCAGTAGATTAGCCGTGAGAACGTTTTTTCTATTTAGGGGCGTGGCACCGCCTACTATAAAAAAAAATCCTTTGGAATGCACAGGGACTGAACCGATTTCGTTTGCCTGTGGGGTTTGTTGTGGGGTATAGACGTGCTTCGATCAGTGTGCAGATATTATTTACCTGAATTTAATTAATTAAACATAAAGAGACTATAACATTACTTCGTTATAAATAGTAAAAAAAAAAAAAAAAATAAATAAGAATAAAATAAATAATCATTTAAATTAATCGTGAAATAACACAAACAGTAACTTTTTGCATAAAATGAAGTGCATTATTTGCAATTTAAAAATTGAAAGGCATGAGACAAATATTCAGTGCGGGTTTTGCAGAGAAAGTTTTCACGCTAAGTGCGCCAAAATCAAAAAAGAAGAGATTGATTTTTTTGTGAAGAGTAAGCAGGGTTTCAAATGCGCTTCTTGTTTAAGTCAACGCAGAAAATCGTCTCTTACTGATGCAGCAGCTTTTTCTACATCTGTCATTACTGACAAAAGTACTCCAGCAGATAACAATTCCGAGGGCGTTGAACCCTCTAAAACCAATGCTCTCATTAATCCAATAAACGAAAAATCGAATCTACTTAATTCTCCAGTTCAGCAACAGCATACTCAACTACAGCAACGTAAAACAATAGAAAATAATGCCAAAAAACTTACCCAAATAGCACAACAACAGCAATATCACAAAGAACCACAACAGAACCAAGAAAAAATACAATAACAACAAATAAACCCTTCTCAAGTTCAGCAGCAGAGTTCTCAGCAACTACAGAATCAACAACAAATTGTCCAACAGTTAGCTAAACCTAAACGAGATCAACAACAAGTATCACAACAACCACAACAGGAGTTTAAAAAACAACAACAATAGTTTTGTTGAAAAAAAAGGAAGGTGATGTTCCAATTGTTGTGAGGTCCTTCGATGATCTTGATAAAGTAACTTAAGTCAACTTAATTACTTTTTCTTTTTTGTAACTTAAAATGTTAGATGTTCACGATCCTCACAATGATTTGGTAGACCTTCCTTTTGATATTTGTAAAAAAATAGATTTCCATAAAATTTCATCAAACCCAAACAGCTTGAACGGTTTTTATATAATAGCCCAAAATATTAGAAGCATGCGTAAAAACTTTGACACCTTTGTGCTGCATCTTGAGTCTTTTAAAACAAAGCCGGATTTTATTTTCTTTTCCGAAATATGGATTTATGACTATGAGATGATTTTATTTATATCCCTGGTTACAAATTTTTTGCCAATTGTAATAATCATTATGCATCTGGTGGCGTAGCTGTATTTGTCTTGGAAAATATAAATTGTGAATTTGCATCCATTAGTTTGAGTAGTTCTGATGTTATCAAGGTCTCATGTTCTATAGACAATATAACTTACAGTTTTATTTGCATCTATCGTTTCCATGAAGCAACTTCTTATGACATATTTTTAAATGATTTATATACATTATTGATGGCAGACAAAAGCAAAAACTTAATAGTTCTAGGCGATATTAATATTAATATCCTGCAGACTCCTTGCAAGTGGGTAATTATTTATCGTTACTTTCATCCTTAGGCCTAGAATCTTGCATAAATGAACCAACTAGAATATTTGACCATTCTGCCACATGTAAGTAAATCGTGTAATGTTGCAATTAGTAGTTCGGTTTGTGATCTTCAGCTCTCCGACCATTGCCTGACTTGCCTTTGTTTTGAGAATGTAGTTAACCATAAAACTTGTGTTAGTTTTAATTCGCCTAAATCAACTACTGATTTTGTTGTACTAAATAGATATTTATTGTCCGAAGCGTGGGATAGTGTTTATGATGAGATTGATCCGTCAAGGGCTTACAATCATTTAATTAATATCTTATCACAGTATGTTAACCTTTCTACTAAGGTTACTAGGCCGATATCATCTTGCAACAAGAAATTAAAACCTTGGATGACTAATGAGCTTCTTAATAAGGTGCAAAAGAAAAACCAGCTATATAAGAAACTTAAGAAATTTCCAAGTAATAACAGCCTTAAACTCAAATATAAAGATCTGTGCAAAGAAATTGCTATTGCAACCTTAACTTGCAAAAATACTTATTATTTGAATGAATTCAATAAGGTGAAAGGTAATGCCAAAAAGGAATGGAACTTAGTAAATAATATAGTAAATGGGACCACTCTTAATTCCAAAGTTCATGACCTTGAGGTGGAAAACACAATATATACTGAACCAAGCAAAAAGGCTAATCTTTTTAATGATTACTTTTCGAATATTGGTAATGAAGTTGTTTTAAATAATGGACTAAATTACACCACGTGTAATTGTCTGGAAAGTGAAAGCGTTATTTCTGATAGTTTTTATTGTGTGCCTGTATCGTCATATGAAATTTATAAAATTATCATGTCGCTGAAAAATTCTAATTCATGCAATGAAAACAGTTTTTCCAGTATTTTTATTAAGCAAATTGTTTTCAATATTGTGGACATTTTGACTCACTTGTTCAATAAGAGCATTGAGTCTGGCATCTTTCCAGATGAGCTGAAAAGATCAGAAGTTATCCCTCTTTTTAAAAAAGGGAATAAATCCAATATTAATAATTACAGACCAATTTCAGTCTTGTCCACATTTTCGAAAATTTTTGAAAAAGTCATAAAAGACAGAATGTTAAAATTTTTAAGCAATCACAACTTTTTTAACAATAATCAATTTGGATTCAGATCGGGATTTTCGACAGAAGATGCCCTGCTTAAATTTTGTGATGATATTTATGGGAGCTTAAATGATAAAAAAATCACTGCTGCTCTTTTCATTGATGTTACAAAAGCGTTTGATACCGTGGATCATCAAATTCTTTTAAGAAAATTGTTTAAGTGTGGTTTTCGTGGTACTATTCACCGATGGTTTTCATCTTACTTATCGAATAGACTTCAAAGGGTTAAAGTTGATAATCATTACAGTTCCTCTAACATAGTAGGCATTGGAGTTCCTCAGGGTTCCGTTTTGGGGCCAATCTTATTTTTGATATATGTGAATTCGCTGTTTTCCAGCAAATTTGTTGGTAAAACTATTGCGTTTGCCGATGATGTGGCTTTTACTTTTTCTTGTAACTCTATGTGTGATGCTGTTGTAGAAATAAACTGCGACTTGGAAAGTTTAAAGCACTGGTTTACTGTACATAAATTGGTTTTAAGTGATAAGACAAAAATAATGCTTTTTAATGTGTCTGGCAAAGATATTCAATTAGGAGAGTTTACTTTTCATGGTGCTAACTGTCAAAAGTACTTTGTCTCCAAGGAAACATGTAGCTTTGGTAGTAACGTGCATACGTTTAATAGGTCTGGCTCTTGTTCGAAAAGCTGTTTTCCGATAGATTGTGTGAAAACTTTCAAATACCTTGGCTTAGTTCTGGATTGGAAAATGAATTGGTATGATCACACTATTACTTTGAAAAAATATTTATTGTCAGCAACAAGGCAATTATACCAGTTAAAGAACTTTTGCTCTCTTAAACTTCTTACTTGTGTTTACTTTGGTATAGTTCAGTCAAAGTTGGAGTATGGGTTGGCCTGCTGGGGTGGGACGCACTATAACAAAATTAGTCCTCTTCTTACTCTTCAGAAACACGCAATAAGGTTAATAACTAAAAATAGTCGCATTGTCAGTAGTCTACCTCTTTTCAGAAAGTTGAATATTTTGCCTTTAAAGCACTTGTATTATTTCAAAGTCTTGAAACTTTTTTTCCAAGGGTCTGGTTATTTCGTATTTACTAGAAGTCATCCGAACTATAATTTAAGATCAAACAATCTGAATATGGCTTTGGTTCCAATCCACAATCTGCAGCATTATCTTTTCAACTTTTCTTCTGTAGCTCCTAGAATTTTTAATAAGCTTCCGTACCATATAAGATGCATACAAAATAATCGCGCTTTTAGTAAAGAAGTAAAGTCTTGGCTGTTTAGTATGAATTATGAAAATATAAATGCACTAGGTGTTGTCATGTCTTAATTTGATAATCTAAGGCTGTTTCAAATTATTATATACATATTTTTTTTTTTCTCATTTATCCTTTTCCCTCTCCCATTATTCTTATTTATTTAATATTTTTACTTTGATTTTAATTATTTTATTTTTTTATATTTTAAATATACATATCGTACATAATACAATTTATTTTTCTTTGACCCCACATAATATGGTAATCTCAGTATTTTAAGTATGTATCTCATCCGCTTCTAGTCTTTAATTATACTATAGGATGTAGATTTATGTTTATTATTATTAATTATGAATTCATGTTCAGTTTTAAGCTAAATTGTATAGCCTTAATAATAATAATAATGATGAAATAAATGAAATAAATGAAATGAAATAAATGAAATATAGATGGATTAGATCAAAATAATTAAATATTGCAAAAGTAAAGAAATGGTGAATATGTAATAGTTTTTAAATGTCCACATATGCTGACAAGCGTGAATTGGCCGCCACAAAACAGTGGAACAGAAAAACTAAAGTAGTACTAAGCAAAGAGAATCTTTTATCATGGCATTGCGCTAATATTTAAGCGAAATAACGAAACAGCAAATATTTATGTCCACATATGTTGACATTGACACCGAGAAGGATAAAACTAGCTATTCGATCATACGCAAAAAGAAAGCGATTTGATTACTTCAAATCTTAAGGGACTCTCACTCATCCAACAAATTTTCAAAAGTGGCTTTTTTATAAAAATCTCTTATTTTTTTGACATTTTAGCAAGGGCTAAGCGGACATTTTACGAGTAACCGTCTACTGCTTCTAGCTGTGCTTTTTATCCCCATCAGAGCTAAGTGCCTCAATAAAAGTTCTACTTTTTCAATTCTTTTAAAAATCTCCGCGTTACAGCTACAATTTTCTTGTAGTCTCTTAACATCTACCGTGACCTGTTTCAATATGTTCAATTTCTTTTAATGTTTTTCACGCCCTCTATTCTCACTTTACTTGCACAGATAAAATTGCTTCAACTCATTACCAAACTGCTTAACAACTTGGCAACAAAATATTTGACTTTACCACAAAACCAAAACCTTTCTTTCTCCTTTACACAACACAAACAAACTTCAATCTTTTTAACAATCTGTAACACAAAGTCACTCACTGCTACAGTAAACCACACAAAAGAAAATTTTGTGTGCATACTTTTTGGCGACAAAATATTTACCAACACATTTGCATTTACTTTAATTACAAAACTTTTTTGGTGTGCGCGCATTGTTGCACAAATTTCCACATATTTTTTTATAGCTTTTTGTTTTTGTTTTTTAATTAAAAGCATACAAAAAACTAACTTTTCTTATTTATTTCTTTCTCTTTCTCGCTCGCTCGCTCTTATTCATACGCTTTTTGCAGATACGCCATCTTTTGCAATTTCACGTACACCTGGCTTTGGTTATCCACTGCGGGAAGGCATCGAGGTGTCGCTTAAATGTGACGTTGACTCAAATCCACCAAGTACACCACGTTGGCAGAAGGACGACGGTGATACACCGGTAAGTTGAAATATAAAGTTTATAGATACGGATACTCTTGGAACATAAGTATGTATTGACATTTGAAAATTTAGTAGAATAAGGATTAATAAGCTCCCTTAGAGTCGTCTTAAGATCTTCTACAGAATGTCTTCGTTAAAACAAAATTATTGAGCAAATCGAAATTTTTTCCCGCTCAAACTGTCAAATGTCTCTTTTGCTTGGAAAGTACGCATAAAAAAATAGTTCTTTAAACGTTGTAACTTGACTTTCTATGTCTTCCGCAAGACTGTCTATACATAGAATGTCTTCAATTTTTTGAACTGGGCAGCTTAGCAAACAAAATATCGAAAAATGGATTTCGAATTCGAATTTTTCGTTTCAAAACATGTCTAGATTTTTACTTGACCGCTAAAAGAGTTAACGTCCTGTGTGAATTTTAACAATTTTTTAAAAAGACTTAAGCTAAGAACTTATTTGTATTCTTTATTTTACTGAAAAAATAAATAAAACGCTGATGTTTTAAGAAATTTTTTCACATTTTTAAATCAATGCTTAGTACTGATTTACTTTTCTTAAAAATAACGAAGGTTGCATAGTGCTTTTATTATAATTTTGAAAAAATATCGGAAAGACTTAAGCAACAAACTTTTTTTTTTATTTTTTTTTTTTTTTCTTTTTCCCTTAACATTATTCTAAACAAGCGTTATACAACTCTACTATTTTGGTAAACTCGCTGCATACTGTATCAAGATTAATCCTTCACCAGATACAACGATATTTCCCTAGCATCACTAGCATAAAGAAGACCGTTCTTGAATGATGCAACTTTGATACAAAATTGTCGTGCTCCTTCATGCAGCAGCTACGAGTACCTTGCTACTCCTGCTGCTTGTTAATCTTTTTTGTCAATCTCTCAATTAATTTTGGGTTTCTGTTTAAGTGCACAAAAAAGTTTTTCACAACTTTTTCCATTGTGTGGTGCACATACATAAGTGCGTATGTTTTAAATAACAGAGTGTGTGATTAATGGCTGCGGGAAAAATAATTACATATAGTGAGATGAGAGAAGACAAATCACGTTCCAGTGAAATTAAATTACTTAAAAAACAGATTAAAAACTAATAAAATAGGATAATAAACATATTTCTACATTGGCGCCCAACGTGGACTCAAATAGCAAAATTCTATTTGAGTGAAATTTTTATGGAATTGGCTCCCAACGTGGGGTCAAATAGCAAAATTCTATTTGAACGGAATTGTTATTGAAACATAATAAGTAACAATATTCTAACAAAAAGATTGGAAAATCTTGAAGTCTGTCATATTTTCGATCTAGAAAGAATCTGAACAACATAAAATTTATAAGTCTAGATTCTTCGCATTCTAGATTGAATTATCACTCTCATAAAACTTAAATTCTGACTTAAGCCCTTCTGTTTCTTTATCAAGCAAGCTAATCTCACGCTAGTCTTCCTTAAATGCAGCAATTCTCTTTTACTATTTCGCAATTTTACTCAAACATATTATCAAAATTGAATTTCATCTAAAATTTGTTTTTTATTTTTCTGCTTTCAGGTACCACAAACTGGCGATGGCTTCCTTAATTTCAGTTCAATTCGACGCGAACATTCCGGCTGGTACAAATGCACATCGCGGCATTTGAATTTTCAATACTCGTCAATTGGTTATTATCTGAGTGTGCGATGTAAGTAGCTTTTGAGTGTAAAATTACAAATAAAAAACACCCTTGAAAATGACACTTAAGTAGCAAAAAATAAGTTAAAAAAAATATATAAAACGAGACCCTGTTATGGCATAAATAAATTAGCGCAAATGCGTGAAATTACTTTAAATTGTCGCGCGTTGTATCAACGCCGATGTTGAGGCGCAAAAAAAAAATGGCGACAAAATAATCAAAAATCATAAAAATCATAAAAAAAATAACGCAAAAGCATAGTATACACCCTATTCAAATAACAGAAAATGTAGCCATCGAACAGAAAACATAAAAGTTTCATGTTACACACAGTGGGTGCTTTTTTGCTCACTTAAGACACTTAAACTTTGGAGTGCGATACTCGAAACAAAACTGCACCAACTTCTGTCTTTATTCCTTTTGATATATTTTTTAGGTGGAAATTTCTCGAGAATTCTAGAGACTTCACTGAAACTAAGATTTCACACTCCATCGAAAATTAAATATGCAGAAATAGGCAAAAATATCCACGATAAACTTGAAACTTCCTAACCACCAACTTTGCTGTATTGCAGTAAATTAAACTTCTTGAAATAATAGCCATAATCCTAAATTGGCGCCCAACGTGAAGTCAAATAAAATAATTCTGTTTCCTCATCATCACATTTGCTGCAGTATAGGAAATTAAATTTCATAAAATACACTTGTTACCACTATTGCAAATAGTATAAATAATAATAACCATAGCTATAAATTAGCGCCCAACGAAGGGGTTAACTAACAAAATTCCAGTCCCTAATCATTACATTTGCTGCATTTTAGGCAATTAAATTTCTTAAAATGTACGTAGTATTAATTATAATAAACATAATCATAAATTGGCGCCCAACGTGGGGTCAAATAATAAGATTCTATTCTAAAAAAATTTTCTAAGATATTCAGGCGCGTTCTGAAATCTGATTCACTTCGGAATTGGAATTAAATCAATCTTCAAGAGCTTTGCATTTCTATAATTAGTACCAAATCAGATTTCTGTTTCGGTAAATCGAATTGGAGCCATTAGCAAATATTATTTGTTGAAATATAAATCCAATACCATTTTACTTGTCGCAATACAGAGCTCTTGAAGGTTGATTTAATTCCAATTCCGAAGTGAATCAGATTTCAGAATACGCCTGAATGTTTCTATGGAAATTTCTCCGAAATAGAATTTTGCTATTGGTCCCCACGTTGGGCGCCAATGTAGGATTATGATTATTATTATTAATTCCACAAACATTAGCAATTACAAGTGTATTTTAAGAAATTTTATTTCATATAATGCAGCAAATTTTATTTTTTGAATTTTTTTTGTTTGACCCCACGTTGGGCTCTAATGTAGAATTAACAATACAGCAAATTTGCTTATTACAAAAAAGGCGTGATAATTATTGATTTATTTTAAAATAATTAACACAAGGAAATATAAAAAAGCTTTATAACACTAATGCTTATCACAAAACTTTCTAGCACTGCCCACTGTGCTTCCTTTAACAGCAGCCCCAAAACCAAGTGCTATCTACAAAAGTGGCAAAATTTGTGTTTGTGGCAGACAAAATGGCAATTTTTATCGAAAAAAAAAAAAACATAATATTTTTTTCGCAAATTTTGTGTAAATCTCTAGCAAATGTTGACGACAACTCCCTTTTTTATGTTTCCACCACGTGGCACCCTTCAGTTTTGTCATTGCGCTGCGCGGCCTGTGCGCGCCATATTGAATTTTGTGTAGATTTTTGCTTATTTGCTTATTTTATACTTTTTGGTTGTTAACTAAAAGAGAGAGAGGCTCTTTGAATGCTTGTAAATATTTTTATTGAATTTCTATTTTTTTTCTATATTCTTTGGAAATATTATAGAAAGTTTGGCACAGTCTTGGAGGGGGTTTGAAGATTTTTGTGTACATTGTTTGTTAGGGTGACAGACGCCAACACACGCACACAAAACATTTACAATCTGTGTGGGATCTTTGTTTGCAAAATATGTTCTTATGCTAAACAGCGGCGCATCGTCCTCTCTTGTCATTTCGTCATATTGGCTGCAATGCTGTACACCTACACACATGTATATTTGCCTAAGTGTATGCACTGGCAAGGGTGTTATGTGCTGACGTGTACGCATTTTCACATATTTAAAATTTGTTCGATTTTATGTTCTGCGAATGCTATAGGCATATTTACATGAATAAATGCATATGTATGTGTGTAAACATGCAAACTTTTATCTGCTACTCTGTAATGCTATAAGTTTTTGTTATTTGTTGCGTAACTTTTTACGCAATTTGACAAGTTATTTTATGCATCGTTAATTTTTATTAGGAGCTTGATTACCCCCTTAATGAAATTTTAATGTAAAAAGCTTAAAGTGCTTAAAATGTTGATTTAATAATTTTGACGATTAAATGACTTTTATGATGTTTTTCGTGATAAGATTACATTTTAAGTTAAAGAAAAAGTATTTTGCTTATTCTAATATTACATTCGGCTGGAGCCTTAGGAGTCCAGGGTGCTATTGCTAACTACATCCTGTTAGTTCTTAGGAGGCTTTTTCGTTGTTTGAAAATCAAAAAATTTTACTACATGATTACCTAAAAACCGCCAAAAAAGGAATCTTTTTTTTTAATTTTTATAAATGAAGAAAAATTAATAAAAAATATCAAAAAAGCATAAAAAAGCTTAGGGTTTCGAAAATAACGCCAAAAAATGCTTGAAATGTCAAAACACTTAGTACATACCTAATACTTATTGAAAAACATTCCAAGAGAAAATAAAAATTTTGAAGAAGACAAAAGTGAAAAATTCTGGAAATTTCTGATAATTCGAAAAATATTTCAAAAAAACTTACAAGTTCAAATTGTTTGACAAATTTAAGAAGATTAAAAATTCCAAAAAAAAACTATATAAAATTTTTTTGAAAAACCTGTAAAATATAAAAATTTTAAAAAGATTTAAATGTAGATATCGTCAAAATTTCTTGGAAATCCTAATGGATTTTAAATTATCGATATATTGAGGGCATTCCTTTAAACGTGTAAATGAATCGAAAACCTCGTAAACTCATAATGATTGCCAAAACCAATACGAATTTTGAGAGTACCATGAGTACCTCTACTAGGGGATATTTCAAAATCCGCGGAATGGGGAGTAAATAAAAATACAAATTGTTGTTTCCATTTCAATACATTCTTCTGCTACTCTAATACGTTTTTCTGATCTTTCAATTAACTTATGTTTACCTTCGAAAAAAATGTTTTTACCGTGCTGTTAGCCAGGTCGCGACTGTAAAGTGGGTGAGCCAAAATTTCGAAAACCTTCTGCAGGTCGGCTATTGCAACACGGCTTTTGTAAACAGGCAGGTTCATGTTCAAAAGGAGATTCCTTTGGTCAATTTTCCGCTTCTGTTTGCTCCGACGATATCCTTCAACCATTCTAAGACTAAATCGTAGTATTCTCCGGTTATGGAAACACCTTTTTTTTGTAATCGATAAACAGCAACCTTTGGGAGTCTCAAAATAATTTTGCCAGCCGACTATGACACCGTAATTTTCTTAGATGGAGGTGTGCCTTTTTATGCCACTGCATTTGGACTCCTGTTTGGACTCAGGTTCATAATAATGAACTCAAGTTTAATCACCCGGTAACCATTCGAGCCAATACTCTATCTCTGTCTTCACTACTGAGTTGCAAACACATTTTTGAGGCTTCGTCAGCATTTTTGATACCCATCTTGCATCGACTTTAGTTATGCAAAGATTATTGTAAAGAATTTTAAAAATTATTGTACATATATCTGAATCTCCGACCATTTCTGCAAACTGAGTTTTGTTTAGTCAGGCATTTTTCAATATTAATTTTAATGATTTCCGGAGTGGGCACCTAGCTCGACCGTCCAGGCTGTGGGTCGTCTTCAAGTAAATCTCTGCTTTGCTTAAAGAGGTTATGCGGTAGTATACTATAATTTTACTCGGGTAGAAGTCACAGTGAATGGATAAAATTTTTTCCAGTATGGCTTGAACTGATTTTCCTTGCTTGGTAAGGCAATTTATAACAGTTTGACACTCGAATTGCTCCATATTTGAGATTTTATTTATTTATTCGAACGTTTATGACCCGCAAAATGAAATGAAAAGGTATTATGTAGTTGGCGTCGGTGCCAAGACATAATCCCCATGGACATAGGAAATAACCACTTACAAAATGGAGATCCATCCAATCCAATCCAATCCGAAGCATTGCCGAAATTTCTACAAAACCCGCCAGACTTTATAAAAGTTTTGCAAAGTGAAACTTCTTTGCAGGTATTTGGAAGGTTGCTGAGGAGACTTTTTATCAAACATTAGTCATTGGAAACGATTTTGTTATACGCTTTTCTTTCCAACGCCAATATCTGGACTCATTAATGATAGGCGTTTTTTGATGGACGCAACATTTCCTGTAGTGCAGTCATGTGTACACAAGCAGTTACTTATTTTCTATTTTGTGTACGAAAATTTTGAAAAATCCTCATTGGAATTATGCCAGACATAAGCCCCATTACCATTTGCGAAGCGGTGGTTATGTCCGTTGGGATTATATCTGGTGACCGTTGGCGTCTCTTCGTTATTCAGTGGGAAATTTGAAAAATATTGAAAAATATCGAAATGGCGGAAAAACTTTCATTCATTTGTAATATTTTGGAAATACCTCCAAGAATTTAGAAAGAAATAGTTAAAATTCTTAATCATCTGAAAAAATATAAAAATTCCAAAAACCTCCTTGGTTGGTCTACTTCGTCCGAATTCCTCGACTTTTTAAAGGCCTCTAACCATAGTATATGCCACCCCCCTTTCTGCTTTCATTACATCTAAGTCTTGATTCTCTATTCCTTGGTTTTACAGTCCCTTTCCTACCGCACGTATTTTATGGGTATTTTTATGGTATTTTGAGCTAGTTTACTCTATATTTTTTACATCCGCCAGTAAAGATCACATTTCTTGTTTCTACCAGAGGGCTAGTGTCCGTAATCTTAGCATTCTTTATGCAGGAAGTCCACAGAATTGTACTTAAAAAGACGAACCATTAAATCAAAAAGATAATAATAATCACATATGATTTTTAATAGGACGTACTATGGAGTAAATCAGTTGAACATAATATTTCGATGTATCTATTTAAGAGGTATAGGTACCATTGACATAATAATTGCATTGTTTAAAGAAGTATTGAGTCATATAATTCAATTATTGTATTTCTTAAACAATTAATTGTAAACATAGGTAATATTGCTTACAATAGTGTGGATATTGTTAAATTAACATTGCATAAATAAATGATAAGTTTTGATTTTAATAAAAAAACTAATCTGATAAATATCTTTTTAATTTAATAGGTAGACTATTAACATTTTAGTGATATAATTTTTCTCTAAGTGTATAGTTCCTTTTTTTGTCCTAACTAAATGAGTCTCAGTCATGAAATGAAAAACCATAGAAAATCAAATTTTTAACACATCAAAAAGCTTTTGATTTGCTTATTAATTTTGAAAAAAATCACTAAAGAGTCATTTAGCTAAGCATTTTAAGTGCCCGGTAACAGTGGATATACTTCGATATAAGGGTTGTTTCTTTTTTATTTATATTCTGTCGGCACTTCTTGTGTCTTATTATTTGCCATTAAATCTCACCCCCCAGAACACCGCTAAGACTTGGTCACACTTCATTGCAATGCGACACAATCACCGCAGGGTATTGTCCTCGTCGTCAATGATGTTGCTTGCTGTGTGTTGCATTCTCGCATAAAAGCGAATTGTCCTAATTTAAATTTGATATGGGCGGTTGATTAAAGGGATTCATGAGCGAGCGCGCTCGTTATATACGGTCTCTGTACTGCAGTGCTAAAAGGCAGAAATACAAAAGGGAACAGCACAAAATTAAGCTCATTTATGTTGTAGTTAGATACTCTGGAGAATACTTTTGAAAATTTCGAGACATTTGGTTCTTGTGATTATTGGATTTTTAAAGCAAATTTTGTTATTCAAAGTCTTTATATCTTTTTTTGGTCAACAACTTGACTTGAAATTATTGTTTCAAATGCTGCGCTTCATTGCTGGTATTGTTTGGTTTCCTTATTGTGATTTTTAAGCATAAAATATATATATTTTCTAATAAGCAAAATTTATGCAAAATAGAAAACTTCATGGAAGCGTGAAAAATTTAAAAATTGAACAACAAAAATATTATTTTTCAATCAGTCTTAGTAGTGTTTTACTTATTTTTTGCTTACTAACTTTTTTTCTATGCGTTTTTCTTTATAATTTTTTTTCTGTTCGTACTTTCATATCCGTTTTCATTATGTGTGCAAGAGAAAAATGTGTATTTATCTGCTTTTTCTTTAGAGCATGCTTAAAAGTATGCTACGAAAAATTTGCATTTCTTATAAGTGTATTCACTGCTTAAACGTACAAAACGCCATAACAACCCAACACACACACAGCATAGCTACGACTATAAAGCACTAGAAATGATGCATTCACAAGTGTTGTTGTTGTTGGCAGCACAATTTGCATTTTATGCACGGTATGCAGCAGCAGCAGCAGCATTTTCATCTTTATCTTCAACTCATTCAGTGTAGCAACGACGCGTATCTTTCGGTGCAGTAGATTATGATGATGCTTGTACAAAATTACGCGATTAATTTGCAATGAGCAGAAATTGGAGTTCATCTTCTTTTATTAAGACTTTGTTTTTTCGCTATTATGTACATATATACTCGTTTGCATATACTTATATGTTTGTCTTGAAACTATTTTTCACTTGATTCTTGATGGTCCTCTTCAGACACTAGTCTATTTTTTGCTTAAACGCACATTGAATATTTAAAGAAAATTTGCTATCGCTTTAGAGTTTATTGCACTTTTAATAAAGCACTAATCCCAACATTAAATTTAATAGAAAATGCAGATATGCTTATTAAGTATTTCCATGAATAACATAATACTGAGGAGAAAAATGTCAAAAAGTCGAAGAATGTTAAATTTTCGAAAAAATGCTTAAAATGCTGAAAAAAAGTTTAAAACACTTTTGAAACGGTTGAAAATTGTAGAAAAAGCCAAACAAAATTTTGAATTTTTGTACAGCTTCAACCAGTAATTTATTGGCTATGTTAACCATGTTGAAGTTGGACACAAAAAAATTGGCGCCCGACGTGGGCTAAGATAATGTGTAAGGCTTTAAAGCTTTCTTTGCAGATAAGGGCATGTCGGAACAAATAATGGTGAGAGGCTGCTTCACTTTAGTTTTATCATGAGGTTTCGGTTGGCTTGCTGTTAAATTCAGAGAGTTTTTTTAGGTTTCAATTCGGACATTTGTAAGGTTTCACTAATGGATTTTTGCTTTGTTATGAGGTGATCACTAGCGTAGCGTGACTAAAATTAAATTAATACACCTTATTATACATTGCCATGAAAAACATAATACTGATAGAAATGGATCTGAAAGTTGAAAAATTTTTAAAAAATCCAAACAATGCTTAAAATGTTTCTGAAATATTTTTGAAATAGCTGAAAATTGTCGAAAAGGGTATACAAAATTTTGTAAACCATAATGTGTCCAGCTTTATCCAGGTGGTGCAGTCTGTTGGCTACTTTAATCATAGTGAAGCTGGATTCAAAAAATTGGCGCCCAACGTAGTCTATGGTAATGTGTAAGGCTTTTAAGCTTTCTTTGTAGATAAGGGCATGTTGAAGAAAATCCTGTTAAAGTTTCGCTTCACTGTAGTTGAATCATGAGGGTTCGGTAGGTTTGTCGCAAATTTCGACATTTGTAAGGTTTCACTAATGGATTTTTGCTATGATATGATATGTTTTGCTATCACTAGCATATCGCTATTGAGACTTAAGCAACATGCCATATAAAAGATTAAAGGTAGAGACTAAGGCATGTTTTTAAGTTCAAGATATAAATAATCTCATGCTTCTGAATTAATACAAAATAGCAGCGTAAACGGAAAAAGCAACATCAGCAATTTTATTTCCCTTTCCCTAACATTTCGCTTGTTTTCCACCCACGTTTCTTAACAAAATTCTCTGACAAAAGTAACAAATTAGGCATCAATTGCTAATCAATACAACTGTCAGTCGTCGTACACATGCTTAACACACAGCTAAGCTGTGTAACAAATACAGACAAACTTTTGCCAAAGTATAACCCCAAATACAAAAGACGAAAAAAAGCAAACGAAAAAGCGTCAGCTAACAAATGCTGCTAACATGACTGATGGCCCAAAAGTTGAAATTCTTAAGATTACTGATTACTTTTTTATTGTTCCTTCTGCGATATAGAGTATGAGGGGATGCGCGACGGCTCCTTGTAGAAGGAGAGAAATTTTTAAAATTTTTATCAAATTTTCTTTTCCTCTAACTGCCAAACTTAATTGCCTTCATTTCAAGTTTCAATGACGCTCATATCCGGCAATTATTTTCGATTTTATCTCTGGCACAGTAAAATTCTATAGAATATTGACCAACACGCGGACATGCACCAAAAATAGAAAAAGTTTGTACTTTATAAGTTTTACTTTTTTGCTTTGTCGGTAAAAATATATAGAATGCCTGAAATTCCTAAGCTTCCTGCACTGATATTTCTTAGTGGAGCTCGTCAAATGTTGCAAACTGACGGACTGTATCAACTCAACTCAACTAAACTCTCAACAAATTGATTTATGTCGTCCGCATGTTCAACTTGACTTAAACTCTCTTACGTATTGTCTTTTTTTTTCGTATTTGAGCAACATACTTGCATTCGCACAGTGTGACAAAACTACAGAAAATACAAAGAAAAGCAATTTTGAAGTATGTTTCTTAAACTTTCCTCAACCGGTTTGACAAAGTAGTCATGACAGTAGTCATGACGTACTAAAGTTTATGCAACTATCTTTCATAGTTTTTAGCTCAGAAGTTCCGTTAAAAAACAATATCTTCTATAAAAAATTAGTCCAAAATAGAAGATGGTAGCGCCTGAGCTTGAGTCGAAGGACAAAAAAAAACCTTTTCAATGGGAAAAACAGCTTCGATTTGCCTGGCAGAGAGCTACGTCACATCTCTGAAACTATTTGACGGAGATGGTACAATTTATTTCATTCCATTTTAATTCATTTCAATTCATTTCAATTCATTTCAATTCATTTCGATTCATTTCAATTCATTTCAATTCATTTCAATTCATTTCAATTCATTTCAATTCATTTCAATTCATTTCAATTCATTTCAATTCATTTCAATTCATTTCAATTCATTTCAATTCATTTCAATTCATTTCAATTCATTTCAATTCATTTCAATTCATTTCAATTCATTTCAATTCATTTCAATTCATTTCAATTCATTTCAATTCATTTCAATTCATTTCAATTCATTTCAATTCATTTCAATTCATTTCAATTCATTTCAATTCATTTCAATTCATTTCAATTCATTTCAATTCATTTCAATTCATTTCAATTCATTTCGATTCATTTCAATTCATTTCAATTCATTTCAATTCATTTCGATTCATTTCAATTCATTTCAATTCATTTCAATTCATTTCAATTCATTTCAATTCATTTCAATTCATTTCAATTCATTTCAATTCATTTCAATTCATTTCAATTCATTTCAATTCATTTCAATTCATTTCAATTCATTTCAATTCATTTCAATTCATTTCAATTCATTTCAATTCATTTCAATTCATTTCAATTCATTTCAATTCATTTCAATTCATTTCAATTCATTTCAATTCATTTCAATTCATTTCAATTCATTTCAATTCATTTCAATTCATTTCAATTCATTTCAATTCATTTCAATTCATTTCAATTCATTTCAATTCATTTCAATTCATTTCAATTCATTTCAATTCATTTCAATTCATTTCAATTCATTTCAATTCATTTCAATTCATTTCAATTCATTTCAATTCATTTCAATTCATTTCAATTCATTTCAATTCATTTCAATTCATTTCAATTCATTTCAATTCATTTCAATTCATTTCAATTCATTTCAATTCATTTCAATTCATTTCAATTCATTTCAATTCATTTCAATTCATTTCAATTCATTTCAATTCATTTCAATTCATTTCAATTCATTTCAATTCATTTCAATTCATTTCAGTTCATTTCAATTCATTTCAATTCATTTCAATTCATTTCAATTCATTTCAATTCATTTCAATACATTTCAATTCATTTCAATTTATTTCAATTCATTCTAATTAATTTCAATTTATTTTCAATTCATATGAATTCATTTCAATTAATTTCAATTCATTTCAATATATTTCAATTCATTTCAATTCATTTTAATTCATTTCAATTCATTTCAAATCATTTCCGTTTATTTATATTCATTTCAATTCATGTCAAATCTTTCAAATCCTTTAAATTATCCATCAGATTTTGCTTAAATTAATACCACTGTACAGTGATTTTATAGAACTGACAAAGTTATTGCCAATTATTTATTTAAGGCGCTCAAGAAAAGTCAGTTTCTATGCTCCCCTTTTTCTCTCTTTATATTAAAAAATCGACAAAAATCTGATATCAAAAAAAGTTTCTTTCGTTTCCTTCCGAATTTTTTTTTATTTTTACCCCCAATGCACATCAATCACGCACAATGTCAATGTTTTTTTGTTGTTTTTCAATGATTTTTGCGTTTGCCTTCACGTAGTGACTTTTATACTGCAGCCCAAGTCCCCAGGAGTGCGAGCCTGCATTGAAAACCGCTCCCCAAAAAATGGCATATCTACCCCAACCTAAAGCAAGTTTTTATTAATAAGGCATTTGTTTTCAATAATGAGCAACGACAGCCGCCTGTCAGTCGTTTTTTGAACAATGTTGCCAGTGAAAGTGGAATAAAATGAGGAAAAAAAATTATTCTAATTTTTTTCTTTATTTTTTTTTTATTATTATTTTTTCAATACTTCAATAGGCAATAGGGTGGCAACACTTTGTCAAAGTTGTTGTAACTGATTTGTTTTTAGGCGTTGTTTTAATGGCAGTTTTATTCTTCTCTCCGCTGTCTCATGGGGTAGGTGTGTGTAATGAAGGAAGAGCAAGATAAACGAGGTCTCTTTTTCTCGCTGTGTTTGATTTTTATTTGAAGGTCCTGTCAATTTGAATTTTTCTGTTGAGTTTTGCAAATTTTTCAAATTTTTTATTTGTTTTATTTATTTTTTGTACAATTGCTATGTAGGTTATATGTTTTATATTGCCTTGGCAATGATTGATGACTTTCATAATTCCTTTTGGGCCACGTTTTAGTGTACCAAGTGTATATGTCATGAGTTGACATTTTGAAATAGAAAGCAAAAAAATTTTAATCAGCTATTGAAATTAGAACTTCAATTTTGAAAGTGCAATTCGTAAGTGTTTAATGCTTTAGTTTTTATTCTTTCTCAAGTTACAAGACAAGTTCGCTTACGCCCATATCTGTCAAGTAGCTTTTTCTAAAATTTCTATATTTTTAGTAGTGACTTGTGGGTTAGGTATTCTCTATAAACATAATTATTACGCTAATATCAAAAAAATCACATATATAGGATGCTGCAGTCAGTAAAAAATGGACCCACACCCTGTCAGCGCTTTTTTGTCCCGAACATCTACATCATCATGTAAAGCATTTAAAATTCTTTACAAATTTTGTATGCCGTTGAAATTCAGCGCAACATGTTTCTCCACTTAAAGTTTGTAATTTTTTACCCCCCCTCTTTCCCAAGTTCTGTGCCCCACACACTTCACCTGCTTCTTTTTATTTTTTTTTTTTATTTGTTCTTAATCCTATGTAATACAAGCCCCCTTTGAATGTCCTGTTTAGCACGCGCCCGAATGACCTGCTTTAAATTGCATGGCTTTAACATATTTTCACTTTCATTTTGCATTGTGTAAAAGAGGCACAACGCCAAAAAGCATGCAACATTTTCAAGTTGTGAAATAATAGTTTCTTTAAAATACACTTTGAAGTGAAAAAGGTGCACCAAAAGAACGTGTCACATAAAATGCAAATATAGTCACCATCAAGAGAGTTTTCGAGAAAGTTGTTCAAAAAAAGAATTTTTATACAAAGAAAGTCTTTTAACATACTACTTACCTAGAGAACTTAAGGTATAAAAATTTAATTCTTCCATATTCATTTCGTTCAAACTTTTTTGCACAGAGATAGAGACAAGTACATTTAGACTACCATAACTTCATATCTATAAATTACGCTGTAAATATTACAACAGATGTTGAGTGTAATATTAAAAAATATTTTCTATACTTTCACTATTGAAAGCTGCAAGTCTGCACTTGGCTTTTTTAACATAAAGGCTAACAACCCCAATTGGAAAAGCTGGCATTGAAAATAATAAATGTGAAAGGAGAAAAATGATCTTCATTTGTCTTCTTTTCAATTTATTTCAATTCATTTCAATTCATTTCAATTCATTTCAATTCATTTCAATTCATTTCAATTCATTTCAATTCATTTCAATTCATTTCAATTCATTTCAATTCATTTCAATTCATTTCAATTCATTTCAATTCATTTCAATTCATTTCAATTCATTTCAATTCATTTCAATTCATTTCAATTCATTTCAATTCATTTCAATTCATTTCAATTCATTTCAATTCATTTCAATTCATTTCAATTCATTTCAATTCATTTCAATTCATTTCAATTCATTTCAATTCATTTCAATCCATTTCGACTCATTTCAGTTCATCTCGAATCATTTAAACTCAAATTTTATCTCAAATCCAGTTTCTATCCTGCCCTTCTTCTCGCTATATTAAAAAATAATCTTCTTTTCATGCTTCACTTACATTTCTACATTCATAGCTACGCACAAATCACAAATACCTACGTTTTCCTAGTGGGTTGGCAAACAAAATTCCTCAGTGTATACTCACTTATTATTATTATAGGTATTGAAAACATAATTCCCACTTAACGAACCGATGAAAAGGCATTTTTATATGAAGTACCAAATCTATCTAAAAGAGAGAAGGAAACAAAAAAAAAAAAAAAACAACAACAAAGTACCAAACACCCTTCAAAGTGCACACACACACACACAAAAACCAAAGGAGACAGTAAAAAATTGCAATATGTCCATTTGAATTTATCGCTAAGGTATATATTGATGTTAAGGGCCACAACAACGTGGTGTGTTTGTGTCTCTGTATCTGTATACAAGGCATATTGTAGCAATGTGTTTTTTTCTGGCATTCTGCTTATGATTAATGATTGGCGAGTAGCAAAAATTGAGTATTGGCGTATTTTTTGTACTTCTTGTTGTTGTTGTCTACTTTGGGATAATTCGTTCCTTGTGTGCTGTATGCCATCAGTGAGTGCTGCGCACAACACTTCAACTGACTGACTGTGACTGATTTGATGTTTATTAACTTTGATGATGTTTTTTTGTTTCGATATTGGAAAGGTTTTTTTGGTTTTTTTGGATAATCGGCTTGCATTGCTTACGTAGTGTTTTAAAGATATAACCAACAAATTTTTAAGAAACAATAAATAAAGATTTTTTAGGGCAAAACTGGTTTCAAATTAGATTTCCTAGGTCAAATAAGTTTTTAGTCAAATTATTGTTTTCACGGCCAAACTAGTTTCTTAGGTCAAATCAAGTTTTCCTTGGTTAAACAAGATTTTCCTAGGCCAAATTAGTTTTTTGTCATTTAGTTTTTCTTCGACCTTACTATTTTCTTAGGTGAAACTAAGTTTCCTTAACTAAACTAGATTTTGATAGCCCAATCCTGGGTTTTGGTCATACATATTATTTTTACTTCAGCCAAACTAGTTTCTTAGGTAAAATTGGGCTTTCCTTGGCCAAAATAGATTTTCCTAGACCAAACTAGTGCTTTGGTCAAATTATTTTTTCCTTGGCCAAATTAGGTTCTTAGGTAAAATAAGGTTTTCCTCGACCAAACTAGATTTTGCTAAGTTAAACTAGTCCTTTGGCCATATAATTTTTTCCTCAGCCAAATAAGTTTCTTGGGTCAAACCAAGCAAAACAAGATTTTCCTAGGTCAAACTAGTTTTTTTAAGGCCAAACTAGTTTTTTCGTTTCCTTAGTTTCCCTTTTGTTAAAACTATGCAAAAATCATAATTTAGAGAAGAAACAGTATAAGAAATAATACCAATAGAATCATTTTGTGTATTCACATATTTCATGCAAATGATTTAACAACTTACTCCCACTGCACATTACACTCGTGTCAAAACCATTTAATTCTTTATTCCTATAATATATTTAGGACAAACAAGCCGCTGCTTGAATACTTAGAAATATTACGCTATTAATAAGTTGACACCATACACTTTTGGCTCATTTTTTCCAACCCAAAAAGACTCAATTCATCCCTAAAATTGAGGGTAATTTAAGAAAATGTCAAGGCTTTTTCATTTGCAAACTGCTTACATATTTTTGCAGAATTGAATTTTTTAGAACCAGGTTTTTTTTTTTAAGGGAATCAATAATTATGTCATGTGGCGTAAAAATTTTGCGTTGACGTTTTTCGACATATTTTTTTTTTTATTTTTTTTTTTTTTGTAATTTTTCCTTTTTGTTTTTATATGTTAATCTTCTTTTTTGTTGAGATATTGTTAGAGATTAGAGATGCGTAGGTTCAACAACATATGAGCATTACTTAAATTGTCAGCATGTCGCACCTGATACACCATTTAGCTAGGATGTGTAGGTGTAGAAAATATTTCAATTTCTTTCTTAAATGAAAACTCCAAGCCAAGGCTCCATATCAAGTTACAAAAAAAAGATAAATCTACGAATTATTAATCTAAGAACTCTATATTTAAACAGAAAGTGGGAAGCAATTAATATGAAATGTATTTAAGTGTGGCAATGTATTATGACAGCATTTTCTGAAGAAAAAAACGTAGCATACTTTTAGGAACGATGTTCTATTATTGCATTATGCCCCAGACAGACGACAGCTCAAATCTAGATTATAGACGTAATAATGCGAATCTTTTTATTGGATGGTTTAAGCATTTTTTGAATATATATTTCATAGAAATTGACTAAAAGAAAAATTCCCAATTCAGGGTCCAAAAAATTCTAATTAGCTTTTCTGATACTTAACTCTTAACTCTTAAACTTCTTTTTGATGTTTTAGAATTTTTGGGCCACTGAATTGCGAAATTTTCTAGATTTATTCTGCCATCTGTCTGGGGTATAAAACACAGCATACATATATTTAAATTACTTTGCTTATTTCAATCTTGTCAAAGCTACTCCTAAACTGTGTTAATCGTACTATTTCGTCATATAAATAAAACATAACGTTCAGCCTAAAAGTATGCAATAATAAAAAAAGTTCAAAAATTCCAAAATTCTATAGCAAGATATTGCAAATGAGGTTTCGACAGACAAACTCTATGAAAACACAAGTTTTTCAAGCTTGCAATCTTACTGCATAGTTTTAGGCGCTGCTTTAATTAAATGTATTATGAAACTGAACAAAATCAAAAGCATTAAGTTACATGGCATATATTTAAGTGAATTTGTTTATTTCAGCCTTCTCAAAGCTGCGTTTAAACTATGTTAATCCCATTTATTTAATCATATAAATAAAATTAAACATTCAGCCTATAAGTATGCAATAATAAAAAAAGTGAAAAATTCATGTTACATTCGCCATGTTCTTGTGAATTAGAAAATACAAGCGGCACTCAACTTTAATCCCATACTTCAGCACATATGCGCAACCATGCATATGTATGCTTAGATTTTACGTTAACCCCCCCCATCCCCCGCCAACTGAAGTGCCGGTTGTATTTACGTATACTTGAGCACACCAATAACAGTCCTTAATAAAAATACTTTGCACTAATATTTACGAGCGCAAAGCCACAAATTTGTTTGGTTTTCATTTTTCCGTGCAATTTTTTTCTTTCTTTTCCCTTTTTTGTGTCTTTTGCCCTCACAAAATTTTTACTGCCACTCTACATACAACAAACACTTTGCACATAATTTTGGGCGTTTATTACGCATAAATTACAATTTACGTTGACATGTGTTGTAAGCCTAAAAGTAGTCCACGTTTCTCTTTGAATGTTGTGTGCAAAGCATGCGCCGCCATTACAATTTTATTTTATTTATTTTCCGCTCTTTTGTTTGGTGATACAAGCCAAAACAAAATATGATTTCAATCTTTTTTGCTTTTTCGTTTTACTTCCTGTATGTGCAAAGTAAAATTCAAAGCCTACAAGTAGTGCATAAATTTAGGCGCATTTAAATTAGAATTTTCAGCTATAGCTCTGGGCTTGTTTTGTGAGGTTTGTTTGTGTTATTTTAACAGCTTCATGAATTTTCATATGTGGAGGCAGCGGTGATTTTATTTTATAGAAAATCATATTTTTTGTGAAAAAAGAAAATAGAAAACTCTTTAATGTAGCCTATCATAAAATTAGAATTAGCGTTTTTTCTGTATAGAGTAGTTTAAAGATGGCATATAAGGCATATTATCTAAGCCTCTGTGCCAAATTTTTAATCAATCCTTGATGGCAAGTATATTTTTAGGTTATTGGAAAATAGCGTCTATAATGCTGGTTTTTAAAAGTAGCTCAAAAATTCATGTCATCAATTATAGGCCGATTCTAGACTTTAAAAGATTTTAAAATTTCTTCAAATCGTCATAAAAAACAAATGGTTTTTGGCAAAACGTCATAATTGCCCGGAACATGGCGTGAACAAAGTCATTTGGTCGACATTTTCTGTGCAGACGCTTCTAAGACATTTGATGGGGTTCGTTATTAATCGCTTATTTCTTAACTGGTTTAGATAAGCTGTTATCTTGTGAGATGGTTTCAGTCTTTCATAAAAGGAAGAGTTTTTTTTTATTGATATCAACCATTTTAAATGATATTATTTTCTGGTCTCTTTAGGAGTTGTTCAGGGAGGAATTCTTGGTCAATTGTATTTTATATTGCTCATAAATGATATGTGTTAGGGAATGCTTCTATCAGCCAAATATTTGCTCTGTGCTAATGATCGAAAATTATTCAGTAAAATTCTGAACTCATTAGGTACCATTTTACAACTTTTTTGATGATTTTTTGAATTTGTCAACATTTTTTGAGATTTACCAAAATTTTTCTACGACATTTCGGTTTTTCAACATTTTTCGCCTTTTTTGATTTTTCCACTTGATCAACTTTTTGTCGATTTTTAATTTTTTTTCAAATTCACCAACATTTGGTCAACGTTTTGATTATGAAATTAGTTGTTTTCAATATCCCTGCATTGCACCATTTTATTCTATTCTATGTAAGTAATTCAAATTCAAAGAACTCATTATCCTCTTAATGAGCCAATTTCTAGAGTGGGTGTACTGATAATTTTTTCAAGTTTACGGTGATCAAAATTAATGAGCCGAGGGCACGAAAAATTTATCGGAGGTGTGAGTAAGAAAGACGGCAACACTCATGAAATTGGTTTTTATTATACACACATACTTGCTGGAAAGAAAACGGGCTTAAACCTAATGAGTAGTTATTGCCCTTTCTACTAGGTGCTTAGAGGTTATTTGGTGCATGAAATCATCTTTTAAAGTCGTTTTCGATTTCACAGCACCAAAAAACATAGAAATTGATATATATTTTATATTTCTATGGGAAGTGTAAATTTAACCCTCTTGCAGGGGGTGATAGGGGGTACTTGTAATGCTCAAATTATTTTCTATCATTGAACTTGATTCCTGTCTACCAAAAAACCCAAATATGCACATATATACAATATTTAATTCTTATAAAAAGCCTGATTTTAACCCTTCGTGAGGATATAAGGAGGCGCTAAAAGGTTACTTGGTGGTTGAAATAATTTTTTTACATCATTTACAGCTTCAGAGCGCCTAAAGATTGATGTACATTTTATATTTTTACGAAACGTGAAATTTTAACCCCCTAGGAGAGGATTTTAGGGAGTACATGTGCTACTAAAATTATTTCTTTTTGTCATTTTCTGTCCAAGCCCACCAAAAAACCTACAAATCTACATTCCTTATAAATTTTTATCTTAAAAATTATTTCATCCCGGTTTGGGGGCTATAAGGGGGATACTAGCGGGTGACTAGGTGCTCTAAATTATTTTTTGACATTATAATCGCTTTTTGAGCAGCAAAAAACCTAAAAATTAATATACATATATATGAAACGTGGAATTTTAACCCCCTTGGAGGGGCCGTTAGGGGGTACCTGTGCTACTAAAATTATTTCTTTTTGTCAGCTCCTGTCCAAGCCCACCAAAAAAACCTTCAAATATACAATCCATATAAATTTTTATCAAAAGCATTATTTCATCCCTGTTGGGGGGCTATAAGGGGTATACTAGGGAGTGACTAGGTGCTCCAAATTATTTTTTGACATTATTATCGCTTTCAAAGCAGCAAAAAACCTAGCAATATGCACATATTTAAAATTCTTAGTAAAATTCTAACTCCTAAGAGGGTATTAAAGGAGCGCTTGCGGGAAAACTTAAATTTTTTGTTATTTCTAAAAATTCGATTTTCGGTCGCCCCCAATACAGGGGACCTGGGTGGTGCACCCTATGGGTCTTAACTTTTTTCTTTTTGTTAGCTTGTGCTAATGTGTAATGAGCTGTCGACTATTAATTATTTAAGTCTTTGCTTACCTTTTTTCGATAGTGGGATATTTTTAGAGCGTATTTAATTTTTTTTCAGGTATTAAGCTGTCTCATTTACAAACACTTTTTGTACATATAACTTTTAACAAATAGCATTTTTAATTTATTTCTCTTTAGATGATTCTGTTGACGTTACCTCTGAGCCCGATGACCAGGATATATCTGTTGCTGCCGCATCACATAATCCAAATAAAGGCCAACTGGAGGTGCAACTTGGCGGAGCAGTTACACTGCAATGTCCACAAGGTAATGAGAAATTTTTCAAATTTAATTTTACTTATGAAATTTTTGAATATGTTGTCACTACTTTCCGAGAAAACTTTAGAAACTGTGAAAATTGTATGGGCGACTCTACAAAAAAGCCGCAACTTTGCGCACGTTTTCTTTTCTAACTAAAAAACTTTCAATTATGGTTTTTAAATAGTAAAGTTCATAACTTCCTGGAAATTTCTAGATGCAAGTGGCACAAGAAAAGTTTTGTGATATAGCAATAGCACATTTTTTAACCAGTCACGCCTTTTTTCTGTCTAACAAAGAGGTGGACAAATTCACCCTGAGTGTCGAACATAAAAAATCCTCACTAAAAATGTTACTTATTTCAAAAATGTTCTTAAGCAAATTTAGCTAATTGAATAGCAATTTCATTTAAGCAATTTGTCATTGCTGTTATTGCTGGTAAAGCAAATGAGTCAACAACAACTGCTGACTGTGAAACATCATTAATTAGCACAATTGAAAATTAATTATGCGTGCAATTTATACACTACACATTGTTGTTGTTGTTGTTGCTACTGTTGTTGTTATTATTATCACTCTTACTGGAAAATCTTGTTGTTGCTTCAATCAAAATGCAAAAGAAGAAAAACGAAAGAAAAAAGCAACAAAAAATTCAAATTGTAGCAAAATAAGCCAAAAAGGACGAATGCGAGACAGCACAGCATGACTGAGTTTGTTGCATCCCTCAACACCACCCCCACCAAAAAAATTGCAGACAAAATTAATTTTCATTTCGTTATTTCAGTCCTTTTTTTTTTTTTTTGTGTCTTTTTGTTTCAATTTATTCAAAGTCTGCAAAATTCCAAATCAATTAAAGAAATTAAAATTTTCGTGCTTTCAACTCAATTAATTAAATTATAGCGTTGCTACGTTACGCTATACATTCCCTTGCTGCTATCTCTGTCTGTGCTTCAGGCGGCTGCTTTTACTGTCCATCTCAACTTTCATTTGGCGTAGGCCGAAATGTTTCAATTTTCAGCAGACTCTGTCTGTGTTACCTGACTTTTTCACTTAATTTTCATTTTGTTCATGGTTGTTCATCGTTAACTACTTTTTTACTCATCCACTCCACACTCATTTTACTTTTGACTTTACTCTCCACAGGTTCCTTAGGCTGTTGGTCACATTTGGATCCGGTGACAGCACGTTTGCGTGGTCTTGGCCATGGTTTGTCTGCACCTACTGGTCAATTTTCATTAAAGGATGTTGTCTATCAGGATGCTGGCACGTACAAATGTATTGGTCAATCGCCAACGAATAAAAAGAAATTGGAAGTATTGCAAACGGTGGGCGTGTCGGTGAAAGGTAAGTGTTTATAATTGGAAAATAATTTTTCTTCGGTTGTCTGGGGAAGTTTACAACAAAGTGTTAAAATTATAGAATTTATTTATTTCTTAAAATAATTTGGAATAAAAAATATAATAACACCACAAAAGGCATTGCTGATACAATAAGTATAACATTTAATCCAACTCATAGAGAACTATGTATGTTAGCTTAGGTAAATCCAGTAATTTATCGAATTTCTGAATAAATTTTGATATTTGAAAAAAGTTAAAAGGCTATTTAATTTTTTTTTACCCCTTAAACATTTTTAGACGAAAATTTAAGACTTTTTCAAGATTTTTCGAAATTTGTCAATGATTTCTCGACTATATCAACATTTTTCGACTTTTATCCAAATGTTTGAAGTTTTTAAGCACTTTTTCAACATTTTTGGACTTCTTGTTCATTTTTCCACTTTATCAACTTTTTGTCGACGTTTTATTGATTTCTCGAATTCATCAACATTTTGTTGACGTTTTGATGTTTTTTGCAATTAATTAACCTCTGTCGGCTCTTATCAATATTTTTCCAGTTTTTTTGGACTTTCCGCCTTTATCAAAATTTTTCGGCGTTTTGATGATTTTTCGAATACATTAAAATTAACTTTTTGCGGATTTTTTCCACTTAATCAACCTTTTTCGACATTTATCAAAAATTTTCCAGTTTTTGGGTATTTTTCTTAGGAGTTTTCGACGTTTTGATGACTTTTCCAATTTACAAACTTTTTGTCGACGTTTTGATGATTTTTAGAAATTTTCACCATTTTGTCGACTTTTTGATGATTTTTTCCATTTTATCAACCTTTTTTGACTTTTAACAAAAACTTTCCAGTTTTTAGGGATTTTCCGACTTTATCAGTATTTTTCGACGTTTTGATGACTTTTCCACTTTATAAATTCTTGTCGACGTTTCGATGATTTTTCGAATTCTTCGCCATTTTTTCGACGTTTTGATGACTTTTACAATTTATCAACGTTTTTCGATTTTTTTAAAAATTTTTCCAGTTTTTAGGACTTTTCCATTTTATAAACTTTTTGCCAATGTTTTTTCGAATTTATCAATACTTTGTCGACATTTTGATGATTTTTCCAATTTATCAAAGTTTTTCAACTTTTATCAAAAGTTTTCCAATTTTTATTTTTTACTAAATTTTTGTCGATGTTTTTTTTTTTTGATGACTTTTCGAATTCAACAACATTTTATCGCCGATATAATGATTTTTAGAATTCATCGCCATTATGTCAATGTTTTGATGATTTTTTCCAATTTACCAACCTTTTTCGACTTTTATCAAAATTTTTCCAGATTTTTAGGAGTTTTCCACTTTATAAACTTTGTATCGACGTTTCGATGATTTTTCGAATTCTTCACCATTTCTTCGACGTTTTGGTGATTTTTGCAATTCATAAACCTTTTTCAACTTTTATCAAAATTACTCCAGTTTTTAGGATTTTCCGACTTTATCAAAATTTTTCGACTTTTTAATTATTTTTTCCAATCTATGATCGTTTTTAGACTTTTCTCAAAATTTTTCCAGTTTTTTAGAGCTTTTTGACTTTATCAACATTTTTCGACGTTTTGATGACTTTTCCACTTTTTAAACTTCTTGTCAATATTTTGATGATTTTTCGAATTTATCAAGATTTTGTCGATGTTTTGGTGATTTTTGAAATTTATAAACCTTTTTCAACTTTTATCAAAAATTTTCTAGTTTTTAAGGACTTTCCGACTTTATCAATATTTTGAGACTTTTTTATTGACTTAACCCGTGTGCCAGACGGTTCATATCTCCGCTTTTTTATCCGTTACGGATCCTTTACTGATCCGTTTGCTGGAGAGGTTACCAATAAAAAAGTCTCAAAATATTGATACCAAAAAAAAGGCGTATCGTTTTTTTTTTTTTGGAATTTCTCCCGCAAACTGATCAGTAACGGATCCGTAACGGATAAAAAAGCGGAGATATGAACCATCTGGCACAGTGGGAATCAACTTTTTGTTGACATTTTGTTGATTTTTTGAATTTTTGATTGATTTTTCGAATTCATCAACGTTTTATCGACATTTCGATGATTTTTCGAATATGTAAACATTTTCCAAATTTCTAAGGATTTATCGACTTTATCAAGATTTTTCGACTTTTTCACGATTTTTCGAATTCATCAAAAATTTACCAGTTTTTTAGGATGTTTCGACTTTATCAATATTTTTCGACTTTGAATTTATCAACATTTTTGAATTTTCAATAATTTTTCAGTTTAAGTACTCCACTTTTTACGGTATTAAAAGCATTTTTAGATTTTTTGTTGTTTTTCGATTTCAAAAGCATTTTTTAACTTTTCGATGACTTATTTTACCACATCAACAGAATTTTTTTTTTTTTTTAAATTCTGACTTTAAAATCTTTAGCTACCTTTAAATGCTGAAAAATAAAAGAGTTTATTCGAATACACTCTGATTATTCTACTCAGCTCTTTAACAACAACAGCACACCCATATCGTTGTCGTTAATAAGACTCGATTACATTTGCATTATCCTTTAAGTTTACTTTTCATTTCTTTTGCATCCTGGTGCATGCACTATTGCAACGCATTTGCTTTAGAACTTCGTAAAGAAACTTCTCAGACTACAAAAAGTACTCATTTTCTTCTTTCTTTCTTCATTTTCGAATGTTACAGCACACTACAGAGTTTTAAGACGCTAAAAGTTGTATCCTTTGGCAGCTACAGGCTAAACTATCTGTTTTGGACATATGAATTTGCTTGGAGTGGCTACCTATGTTGAACTTATATAGCCAAAGTATATCATGTTTTTATTGTTGCTTTTGTTGATTGTTTGTTTTTCAGTTGCTTACCAGGAACTCCGCAGTAGCAGCAGCTGCTTATACTCCTTTTTGCGTACTTTTATTTCCTTCGTTAAGTTTATCATCCATCACATTGTCTGTCTTGCAACACACAAACAAATATCATCGAAAACAAATGCACATACACATACTTATACATGGACGATGGTGACATTTTGTTTATCTTGCACTTCACTTTCGTATTTTAATGGCGTTTCTGCAAGCAGCCCCTTAAGGATATGAAAATCCTTTACCTTGAAAATTGTCTCAAAATTTGTCATCTTCTTTTGCAAGTAAATGTCCACATTATTATCTGCATGTCTTTGCTTTAGTCTATCTTTGCGTCTGTTGTTTGTTTGTGTCTCAGTTTCAAGTATGTAGTCATATGTAGTTGCATACAAGTAAAGTTGCTGCTAGGTGCAATTTTGTTGGCAGAGTTGCCAGCTGTTTTGAAAAAAGAACATTTTAAGTTTCAATGAGAGAGAGAATATATTCTCAATTATAGCAAATATTTGAATTACAAAGCTTATGACCACATATGTGGACATTATCATCGAAGAGGCTTAAATAAGCACTTGTTCTTGTGAAGAAATCTTTTTTGCGCTTACCTGTCAACTCTACATTGCCCAGACTCGCATTTCTCATAAGGAAATTGTTTTTCTATATATGTACTCGTATGTCCTTGCAAGTGTTGTCCTATTTGTTTACTCATGCGTATGACTGTTTGCGAATTTGTGTGATTGCAAATGTTCTAAAGTTACTTGTTTTGTTTGTCATACTCTCAAGGGTAAACGTTTAGTTTAACATTTTCATACTGACAATGCCAGCCATCCAGGCAACTCTATGGCGTTTTCATGCTGTCCTGTTGTCTTGGTCCTTAAGTCTTTTAGTTGTCTTTGCTTGTCTTTGAAATAACTCTACTCTCTGTCTCTCTCTTAACGCTGTAAAGTCAAGGTACAAATGCATACAAAACGCTTGTAACTGTCATGGCCAAAAACTCATTTTCAAGTTAAAATTTCTTACTTTGATAGTGTTGGTGTTCTTCGCTATTGGCATTGCGCATTGTTTTGTTATGCATATGTATGTACGCTTGTACAAAGATTTGCACAAACTACCAGTGCTACCGGTGATGTAATTACAATTTAAGTTGAAAGCGATAGGTATGTGGACAAGCATAAGTTGATTATACATTGTTTAAGTTTTGGCTAAAGAATCCCTTAATTTGAATTAAAAGCTTCAAAAAACATTATTTTGCACTCGTTATGTTAATGCTTTTATAGTTTCGAAAATTTAGAGTTTTGATGATTTTTTGACCATCTCAAAGTTTTTAGACCTTTTGATGACTTTTCTACTTAATCAACAATATTTTCGACGTTATGATAGTTTTTCGAATTCATCAACATTTTGTCGATGTTTAGATGATTTTTCGAATTCATCATCATTTTGTCGATATTTTGATGATTTTTCGAATTCGTCAACATTTTGTCAACATTTTGATGATTTTTCGAATTCATATCAACCTTTTGTCGATGCTTGGATGATTTTTCGAATTCATCATCATTTTGTCGACGTTTCGATAATTTTTCGAATTCATCAACATTTTGTCGACGTTTTGATGTTTTTTTGAATTCATCAACATTTTGTTGATTCTTGGATGATTTTTCGAATTCATCATCATTTAGTCGACGTTTTGATGATTTTTCGAATTCATCATCATTTTGTCGACATTTTGATGATTTTTCGAATTTATCAACATTTAGTCGACGTTTTGATAATTTTTCGAATTCATCAACATTTTGTCGATGCTTGGATGATTTTTCGAATTCATCATCATTTTGTCGACGTTTTGATGATTTTTTGAATTCATCAACATTTTGTCGATTCTTGGATGATTTTTCGAATTTATCATCATTTTGTCGACGTTTTGATGATTTTTCGAATTCATCATCATTTTGTCGACATTTTGATGATTTTTCGAATTCATCATCATACTGTTGACGTTTTGATGATTTTTCGAATTCATCATCTTTTTGTTGACATTTTGATGATTTTTCGAATTCATAATCATTTTGTCGACAATTTAATGATTCTTCGAATTCATCAACGTTTTGTCGGCATTTTGATGATTTTTCTAATTCATCATCATTTTGTCGACGTTTTGATGATTATTCGTATTTATCAACATTTTGTCGACGTATTGATTATTTTTCGAATTCTTCAACATTTTTCGATAATTCCTTATATTAATGCCTGTATAGTTTCTAACAAGTTTTTAACAAATTTTGAGTACTTTTTATACCCTACACCCAGGGTATATTCACTTTGTCCTTCCGTTTGTAACGCAGAGAAGGAGGCGTGGCAGATATGGAAAAGTATATATATTCTTGATCAGCGTCACCTCCTGAGTCGATATAGCCATGTCCGTCTGTCTGGCTGGCTGGCTGGCTGGGTAACGGCTGTGTGTGGAAATACATTTTTTGGGAAAACTAAGCAAGATAATTCAATGAAATTCGATACACAGCCTCCGTCGTCAAAGTTAGCTCGGGGGATTGAAAATGAGCGAAATCGGTCAACGGACACGCCTACCGCCCATACAAAAAATATCTTCAAAATGCAAATTTTGGAGTATATTTCACAACAATGCAACCAAAATACACATAAATACTACGAATTGTCAGCGCAAGCTCTGAAAAAAAGCTGGTCGAATTCAGACAAGAGGGCGTGGCACTTCTCATATAAGCAAAAGCTTCAAAACGCTGTACGGAAAGCGTTTTTCGAGATAATCAAACTAGATTTGACTCGGACAATAAAAACTATAAATGCAAGCTTTAAGCAAAAACTGGATAAAATCGGACAAGAGGGCGTGGCTCCTCCCATATAAGCAAAAGCTTCAAAACGCTATTCTGAAAATATGTTTTCAGATAATCCAACTAAATTTCACTTAAATACTAAGAACTATAAATGCAAACTCTGAGAAAAAATTTGGAGGGCGTGGCACCTCCCATATTAGCAAAATTTTCAAAATACTGCTGTGTAGGGTATTTAATGTTTGGCCAGGCCAAAGGTAACACCCTTACTAGTTTCTCTTTTGTTTATTAATCTAAGACATTTTTGCGAATTTTTTTTTATTAAATTCGAAATACATTTCATAGTTTAATAAATAAAATCTTGTCAACTTAATAATAATGCGTCCTATTATTCCAGTAATTCGATTTCACAAGCGCACTCTACAAAATTCTATAAAATTGAAAAAAATAGAAAATAAAAACTTGAATTGTTGAGTAAAAAAATTTCGCGCTATAAAGCTAAAAATATTGAAATTTTATACCCATAATAGAGTCAAGTAGTCGTTCGTCAACTGAAAAATATAAAGCTCAGCATGAACTACGCGGAAAAAGGGTTACACAAACACAACAACATAATGGTTTAGAGAATTAAAAGGGTGTGCATTCATTGTACCATAGTTTTTTAAAATAACAAAGGCAATTTTTTTAAAAAACAATTTATTGAAAAGAAGTAAAGAAAACAATACGAAAACAATGACGGTATTTTCATTTAAAAACTGAGTAGATAAGTACATACCGTAATCGCATGTATACGCATTTAAGTTCACCTCAGTAAATGTATGATGACCCAATTGGAAACGTTGCTATAAAATTAAAATGAGGAATTATAATGCATACGTTTCCAAAATCTTTATCCGATCTTTAGCACATGTACAATAGCAAAAAATACTCGCGGGTCTTTCGAAAAAGTTGTAGATAGGAAATTAGAGGATCAGAGATAAGGGCGTCACAGTACCCAAACAATAGAAAAGCCTTTGAAATGCTATACCTCTGTAAGTATAGAATAAACAACTGCAAAACTTATGCTGAGTTTACCAAACATTTCGCGAAAAAAGTGTGGTTGAACAAGAAGTCGCTACGCCCTCGTACAAAAACATGCGTAATTTTATATTTCAGCTATTATAGCTGCGAAATTTCACTTTTACAATATTTAACAGAAAGTAGTAAAACAAAAACTTGAAACTAAAAATCTTTGCTCATACAGAAGCTTTGCTTATAAAACGTTTCGCAAAAAGATTGGGAATTGAATAAAGAGGAGCTACACCCAGAAAGAACAAAAATGTTTAGAATGCTTTAGTTTTTCATTTACAACAGCTATAACTAGACACATTGATGTATGTATATTGTGCTCCTTATAAATTGACTAGAGTTTGACTTTTGAAAGACCACACAGCATTTACTTAATCAAACAAATTCTCATTAGTAACCATGACTGCATTTTCTCTTTAGTGGCGTGGCGCCGCCTACTTGTTGAAAACATAAAGGTGATATTAGCGTTCCTTATTGTTAACCCTATCTCCATACCAAATATGATAAAAATCGATATAGCGGCTTAGCTGTGGAAGCGTTTTTTCCATTAAGGGGCGTGGTACCGCCCACTTTTAGGATAGAAAAATTTTGTGCGCTGCTCCTCCAATATCCAAAAAATTACATAAAAAAAAACATCCAAAAGTAAAACATCCAAAAATAAAATATCCGAAAAAACATCCAAAAAAAAACATCCAAAAATAAAACATCCAAAAAAAAAAAAAAAACATCCAAAAAATAGCATCCAAAAAAACGTCCAAAAAAGACATCCGAAAAAAAACATCCCAAAATAAAGCAACCAAAAGTAAAACATCTAAAAATAAAACATCCAAAAAAAATCATCCAAAAAAAAAATCCAAAAATAAAACACCCAAATAAAAAAAACATAAAAAAAAAATAACATCCAAAAAAACATCCAAAAAAAAACACCTAAAAAATAACATCTAAAAAAACATCAAAAAAAAAAAAAAACACCCAAAAAATAACATCCAAAAAAACATCCAAAAAAAAGCATCAAAAAATAAAGCAGCCAAAAAAAAATCTAAAAATAAAACATCCAAAAAAACATCACAAAAAAAAAAACATTCAAAAAAAAAAACATCAAAAAAAACTTCCAAAAAAACACCCAAAAAAAAATCCAAAAAAACATCCGAAAAAGACATCCGAAAAAAAAACATCCAAAAATAAACACATCCATAAATTAAAACATCCAAAAATAAAACATCCAAAAAAAAAAAAAAAACATCCAAAAAATAGCATCCAAAAAAACGTCCAAAAAAGACATCCGAAAAAAAACATCCCAAAATAAAGCAACCAAAAGTAAAACATCTAAAAATAAAACATCCAAAAAAAATCATCCAAAAAAAAAATCCAAAAATAAAACACCCAAATAAAAAAAACATAAAAAAAAAATAACATCCAAAAAAACATCCAAAAAAAAACACCTAAAAAATAACATCTAAAAAAACATCAAAAAAAAAAAAAAACACCCAAAAAATAACATCCAAAAAAACATCCAAAAAAAAGCATCAAAAAATAAAGCAGCCAAAAAAAAATCTAAAAATAAAACATCCAAAAAAACATCACAAAAAAAAAAACATTCAAAAAAAAAAACATCAAAAAAAACTTCCAAAAAAACACCCAAAAAAAAATCCAAAAAAACATCCAAAAAAGACATCCGAAAAAAAAACATCCAAAAAAATAGAGTGAAGTGGGACACATTTGACTTTGGGTCAGATTTGTCTTTACTTCACAAACACGAATTTGGCTGTAATTATGTACATGGTTTCAGGCTAAAGCCAATAAAAATAACAATAGCGATTTTATTTTTTTGGGATTTCGGAGGGGTGGAAAAGTGAAATATCGCTGGATAATGACTAACAGTGCTTCACATAATTGTTCACATTTTGGAAATATCAACGATTTTCATATTCACACCAATTTTAGAAAGCTATAGAATCAGGCCATAAACATAAGGTAATTGTTTTTTTTTTTTTTTTTGTAAATATTTGGCAAAAAGTACTAAATTTTGTACTTTTGGTACCAAAAATACAAAAACCGCTTCAAGGTCTACTTTATAGATCTTTCAAAATACTTTTTTCGTGGAAAGAAATCAAAATTACCTTTCATATTAATTAAAAACAGATGTTATGCATCACGGTTTACGAGTTATGATTTTTTGAATGTTTCAAAACATGAAAGCGACCGATATAGCCCCACAAAATTGTCTGTAGCTTGGACAGTTCTTAATTGATTTTTATGTTCTTAAGTATTTTAGAAAGCTAGTAAATTTTGCTATATGCAGAATTATTGCCATGTCCTACTTTTTAAATCTTCTACTTTTTACACAAATCAAATACCAAGATACCAATACTATACAAATTTTATCGATATTAATCGGGCCTACACAACCCCAGTTCAGTTTTCTATCGTTTTCTCAAAAAATCTACAGTTTTCATGTTTTGAGAAAAATGCGTTTTAAGTTTTTTGATATTAATTTTTTGTATTAGATTTTGAAGTTTTATTATTTTTTATAAAAACCGACCAGACTGGGGGGCGTTTATGCTTCACCTTTATGTATACTTAACTGAAAATATCAAAAAATGTAGATGTCTAGCTGTAGTTTTAATCAGACGATATATAAACGGACAAGGCCTACTCTCTACCAATCAATTGAAGAGAAGTCATGCCTAAAAAACGAATACAGCAACACTGCAGGAGCGACAGAAATTTATTTTATACTTTTTAGCTCGCACACTTCAAATGATTGAAAAAAAATTTATATCGTTCGAATCACAATTTGTGCTGTAAAAAGAGATTATGCGAAAGGTGATGTCAAAATACTTATGTCACAATAAAATTCGTTCAGCAGAAAAAGAACGCAAACAGTAAAAGAGAAAATATTTGGTACGCATAAAGCTGTAAATACGGTTTTCCTCTTGAGCATCATTTTCGCAACGTCATTTGACAGTTCAAAGCAAAGCAACCTTCGATAGTCACAAATGGATTTTGAAAAATAATTATGCCGTCTAGTGTAATTATCTCCAGATGCATGTAACAAAAACTAGTTTGACAAAATGACTTCAATTTTTTGATTATTTCCAAAGTGCTTTAGTGCTATTTTTGAAATTTAGCTTAACCAACAAACTTTATAGTTTCGATGGTATTTATTTGGACATTTTTTTTTAAGGTTCAGACATCTTTTTAAAATTATCTCGGAACACATCTTTCTACGTACGGGCAAAACTCAGGCAACTTTATGGTGTCACTTTAAAAATATTTTCCTACTGGGCAATATTCAATATAAGCCTTTCGCTTACAAAGCAATTTAATAAACACAAATCAGAGTTGCATTGAAAAAAAAAAAAATCATTTAATAAATTATTATTTTGTTGTTGTTGTTGGCTGTTATTACCTCACTAATAAGCCTTAGACAGACTCTTAACCGCATGCAGTGCCAACTATATTGAAGTAGTTATTTGCCTTATTCATACACATACAAGCACGCACACACAAGTAAATACTTGCAAATAAAATTATGGCATAAGTAGTTGTGTGTGTTGTGTTGCACTGATTGCATTTAAGTTCGAGTAGTTGCTTAGGTTGGCTGGCTGGCTGACTGGCACCACTTGTTGGTGTTATCGGCATTGCCAACTTAACCCCACTGTGTGTGCGCCGCCGCGCACTTTGCGTTCTCAACTCCAGAGAGTGTCACCACATAGCACCCCCTAAGGCTGCCACATGCAATGGTCGTCAACATTGATTACATTATGCCACATACACGATACAATAACAACAACAACAATGCATGCGAATATCGTGTAAGTGCTACTGGTGTTGATGGTGGTAACTTCCGGTCACGGTGGTACTTGTACGGTCGGTAACTGACGGTTTCAAATTATATAAGTAATATGTATTTGCAGATGCAAAAGTGAGCTTAAGTATATGCATAGATGAGAGTGTGTGTGTCTTTGTCATTGATAATGCAATTTGCAGTAAAACAACACCCTCAATTTTACTACTTATGTAGCCAGTCATGCTACTAAATTTTTGCTACGTTTTTACACACATTTTCTTGCTTCCTGCAATTTGTTCAAATTTATTTATTGTTTAGTTTTTTCATTATTTTTTCTACTGCCATTATTAGCGCACTATTTATGCCACAGCGGGATATTCATATGTAGAAGTAGAAAAAAACACTTAATTTAATTACCACTTTTGAAAGCACGTTGTTCAACAAAATGTTTTGAGTGCTTATTTTCCACTGAAACTTAAGTAGTTTATATGCCTCATTTGTTCCTTGTTATTATTTTAAATGATTCGTTGAAGAGGGCAAGGGTTATATGTTGTCTAGCCACGGCAGCACGCACATCGGATTTGGAGGTGCAAGACACATGCATAGTTAGGAATGATTCTTCTATAATCGGAACCAATGTGGTTGGTAAAAATGTTAAAATATTTCGATGAAAACACGAACATGCATCGGCTTTTGGAATGTCCGAACTCTTAATGATACAGGCAAAATACATCAAGCCGTAAGAGAATTCCACAAATTTAACCTTGAAATATTGGAATTAAGCGAGTGTAGATGGAACGCTGCATGCGAATATGTACTACCTGACGGCGAAAAGTTTCTATACTTTGGTAGAGCACAAAATGACATCCACAGGGATGGAGTTGGAGTTGTTAACGAAAGGCTCATTTGGTGCAGTTTTCGAACCCCCACTAGAAATATTACCATCTTCCAAGCATACGTGCCCACCAAGTTGGCAGAGAAGGAAACCAAGGGTGAATTCTACAGTTAGCTCGCTGTAGCGATTAACAAGAATGCCATAGTAGGCTCAGAAAATCTTAACGTTGAGACGTGATTGGCTCATTGACGTATGCAATACAGTAGGTCCTGTCGTTGGAGGTACGCTTTTCCCACACAAAACATGCCATAAAACTAATTGAGTGTCTCCAGACAACATCACTGAAAAATCAAATCGACCACTTCTGCATTAGAGAGGGAGTCTTTTGAACGTACAAGTAAAGAGGGCAGCTGACATAGGCTCCGACCACCATCTTCTCGTCGCGGTCATTCGACTAATGTTTGCCGCTAATAAACGTCCCAGCAAACAATCTGTAGCAAAAAAATTCGACGTGGTTAAGCTTAAGAACGACGAGATACGCAGATCTTTCTTAGAAGAACTTAAAACAGCCCCGATCTATTGTGATGGGAGCATTGAAACATCATGGAGTGCCGCTAAGGCTGCTTTCTTAAACTCCAGTGAAAAAAATACTTGGGTTCTGACCCTCGAATAAAAAAGACCGGACGAGCTAAGAAACGTGGTGTCTTGTTGAAAAAAGAAGAAGCGCGAAAAAACTGAGAGACGACGCTAAAACTAGAGCGCAAAAGAACGTCGCCGAAAAGGTTCTTAATTATCTCAATAAAGAAGTTAGTCGTTCGTGGAGACAAGACAAAAGAATAATGTATAACGACCTCGTGACCGAAGCTGAAAGCGCTGCTAATGCTCAAAATCTCAGCCAGCTTTACGCAGATTATCAGGCAGAAGACACCAACAGAGCCACCCTATCAAAGACAAAAATAGAAATCTCTTAACATCCGCGGAGGACCAACTAAAGAGATGGAAAGAGTATTTTTCTGATATACTAAATCCCACATCTACCACATCCTCACAACCAGAATCACCAACTACATTTGCCGCAGTGACTCGCAGTAGTAATCGAATACAAGCACAGCCGCCTACAATCGATGAAATAGTGAAAGCTATCCAAAGCATGAAAAACAACAAGGCTGCCGGTATTAATCAAATAATAGCTGAGGTGCTAAAAACATGACCCATTACATCAGCTAAGATTCTTCATCCTCTATTTTCCAGAATCTGAGGCAAAGAGCGTTTGCCAGAAGATTGCATACATGGCAAGCTTGTTAAATTGCCGAAAAAAGGTGACCTAAGCGAGTGCCAAAATTATAGAGGAATAACTTTGCCCTCAGTACCATCAAAAGTACTGAAAAAAGTGCTTCTGAATAGGGTAAGCGAAAAAACTTGATTCGGCCATTTGAAGACAACAAGCAGGATTCCGCCCAAGCTGATCATGCGTAGAACAAACCAACACCCTTAGATTAATTGTCGAACAATCTGTTGGCTTGGGGCCATAAATATTGAGTCTATAACTTAACTCGTGCGGTTTTCTAAGAGATGGCGTTACCTGATTATTATTCCATCGTTCCAATATTCCGAACATGCGTGGGAAAGCTACTGTCATTGTGCGTCTTATTCAGTATATATCATTCATTTGAAGCGTAAACAACAATATTTTTTTTCACTCAAATATGTCGAATTTTGTGCCTGAAAAAGTGTTTTTGCGGAGAGTTCTTCTTCATTACTTTAATATGAAGAAAACTGCTGCCGAAAGTCATTTTTGCATCGGATGGTGACTGGGAATGAAAAATGGATCCATTACAACAACTCAAAACGCGAACATTCATATGTGAAGCCTGGACTACCAGGACCTTTCCAGCCAAAGGTAAATATCCATGGTGCCAAGGTAATGCTCTGTAATGCTCACAGGCGACCTCTATCAAACACAATTGATCCATTTAAATTGAGCCATAGCCGAGAAATGACCGGAATATGCGACCAGGCACGAAGTCATAATTTTTCAACCTGACAACGCTCGACCACATGTGGGAAGACCGGTAAAAAACTGTTTGGAAAATATTGGATGGGAAGTTTTGGCTAACCCGCTTTATAGCCCGGACCTTGCCCTGTCCGACTATCACTTATTTCGGTCTATGCAAAACGCTCTCAATGGGATACACTTCACTTCAGAACAGGGTATCAGAAATTGGCTTGATTAATTTTTGGTCTCAAAACCTGAGCAGTTATTTTGGCGTGAAATCTATATTTTACCAGAAAGATGGGAAAAAGTAGTGGCTAACGATGGACAATACTTTGAATAATACTATTGTACATATTTTTTTAAATAAACGTACAAATTTTGAAAAGAAAAAATACCACGAATTAAGTTCTAGACCCAATTTCATAATCTTATTTGTGAATTATCATTAAAATTTAACAGGTAATAACATATTTACTGGGATTACGTTTTCATTAAAAAATTCCAAAAAAAGCAGAAAAACTTTTTCAAAACTTTACAACCAAATCAATAGTAAGCAAAAACTCACTTACAGACACATGCATAGCAAGTAAGCGTTTATACTTACACGTAGATAATAACAAACGAATACAATTACATGAAATGAAATTTAATTACTTCATCATAAGCGCTGATCAAAGTAGAAAAAAAGGAGAAAAAAACAGTGTTGCCAATACAACACACTCCCCACGACATAAGCATGCATTGAGGGTGAGCCAAAATGTTAAAATAACAATATAAAAGTTAAGCCAAATGAAATGAGGGTTGAGCACATGCATACATACACACACATATACCCACACATAGATGCTCAATTGAGAGTCAAATGAGCTTGGCAATTCGCGCCAAGGGTAAGGGTAAATTTGCGCTGTGTAATAATAAAAATTCCTGAAAATCATAAGCGATAACGATGAGTGTTCAAAGTAAATATTCAAATTGAAATCACCCAAAAAAAAAAAAAAAAAATGGGAAGAAACGAAATAAATTTTGCATATCCCTAGGGTGTACTTTGAAAAGTTAAAAAATTATGGGTTGTATGTGCGCGCTTCAATAAGCGCAATTTTAATTGCATTAAGTAGAAACAATTTTTCGTTTTTTTCCATCATAACTATAATAAGATTTGTTGCCTTAAAGTCTTTGTCTGCGCTGCCTAAATGTATGCAATTATTTTAATTGCCACCATGGTGCTTTTTCTTAAGTTTCGCTTAAAAGCCACTCAAAGATTTTCTTTGCATAGCAGAAAAAGCTTAATTTTATGCTTACAAACTTATATATCTACTTATCAATATAATTAAGAAAATTACATCAATTTAAAGTTCAAGTGAGAGTACACCGCGCGGCGGCACGTGACTTAGCACTGCTATTGATGTCGTGCGCACATAAAACTACGTTGCAGCTTTTTAGGAGGTCACGCAAGTTGCTCAAAAGTTGTTAATTTGTCATAAATGTGGGAAAGCGCAATTTAAGGGTTGAACTTTCATTTTGTTTGTTAGCACTACCGGTGAAAGTAGGAGTACACAGAGTGCAAGTGTTGGCAAATTAGTTAAGTAACAAGTTGCTGAAGGATTTTCGTGCATTTAGCAACATTGTTTTTATAACATGTTTGAAAATGTTTTAATTGCATTTTGATATAAGTATAAGATACTAAAACCAACTTTCAGCGGAATGTATTGTTTTCGATTTTTCGATTGCATTCTCCAATGACAGAGGCAGTTGTAGGCCATGATGATATATCACCAAATTTCAAACATAAATTACCTTGCCTTAAGTAGCCATTTTTACATTATAATTCTAGTAAAAATATTTAGAAAAAATTAGAAAAAAACTGCTAAAGAATATTTTGATCGGTCATTAAGTGGCGCTTTTACAGTTCAAAGTACGAAAAATCAAGTAGGGGAACTGATGCTATTGTGGTATAGTTTTTCAATGTGGTATGGTCGCATATCTCCAAATTGGGAAAGAATCTGCGAACGCCACTGCTTTTATCCTGTCATGCACCAAATAAAATTTTTCCGATGTCAGTTGAACGAAACGTAAATCGCGTGTGGTTGATTTTTTTTCGGATTTTTTGCAAAAAAATGTTATTAAGAAAAAGTTGCTTTTTGGTGAATTTCGATTTATATTCAATTGAGGCAAGTGAAAAACATTGCGATGCAAGTGTTTAACTATGTAAATTGACAATGTTTCCAATTCAATTTTAACAATTTTGTAATTCCTAAAAATTGGCCAGTGTGGTATAGTCGGGATTCGCTAATGTGGTATATGAATATTTCTTGTCATTCTCAACATTATTCGATAGCTGTTTATTTTTTTAAAAAAACTATGCGTTTGAAAACCAATGTAAATGTTATTATGAACTTATTTCATACCTTTCAAACTTCATATTTGGATGTATGGTTAAGTATACCACATTACCCTACTTATATGTACCACATTACCAGCCCACTTTACATGTACTGATCAGTATATATACCACATTGCGCCACCATATATACCACATTACCTGCCAACTTTTTGAAAACAGCTTTTTTGACTTTTTTCAGATTTTGCTCAATAACTTTTTTTAGTGAAATTACACACAATTTATTGAAATATATTCTGTAGCCAATACTTCACTGATCAGCATAAAAAAATTTTAATAAAATTGATTTAATGGTTCTCTTGCAAATTTCATAAAAAGATTACCTATACCACAATAGCATCAGTTCCCCTATTATAGAAAATACCGCACTTTTGGGTTAAAATCTCCAACTTTTATACAAAATCTTAATTTTTCGCTTATGTTTGCCAAAAATAACTTAAGCTTACTTCAGTGATTATTTTCTTCAAAGATATTAAAGGCAATTAGATATTGACTGAGGATGCCCAGTGTGCCAGACGGTTCAGACGGTGAAATTTCTCCCGCAAACGGATCAGTAACGGATCCGTAACGGGTAAAAAAGCGGAGATATGAACCGTCTGGCACACTGGGTGCAGTCATTTCGATTTTGAACATTTTTCAACTTTTTGAACATTTCTCGGCTTTTTGAACATTTTTCGATTTATGAACATTTTTCAACTTTTCTTTGACTTTTTGAACATTTTTTGATTTCTTGAATATTTTTCGGTTTTTTAACATTTTTTTGACTTTTTTCAACTTCTTGAACATTGTTCGATTTTTGAACACTTTTCAACTTTTTGAAAATTTTTCGACTTCTTGAACATTCTTCGATTTTTTATCATTGTTTAACTTTTTTTCGACTTTATGGACATTTTTCAATTTCTGAACATTTTTCAACTTTTTGAACATTTTTCGACTTCTTGAAAACTTTTCGAGTTCTTGAACATTTTTCGACTTTTGAACTTTTTCCACCTTTTTTTCGAATTATTGAACATTTTTCGACAGGTGTATTGAATTTTTTCTCCAACGACTGATGTTGTCGGAATCTTGCTTATTCTTTTTGTTTAGCCAGTTCAAGTTTTTCTCATTTCAAAATCAAAGCTAATTTTTACACAAAGTTATTACCGATACCAAAAGGTACTTAAAATCTATTGCTTGATTTGCGCTTCTATAAATTTGTGTTAAGAAAACCCTTTAATCTTTATACCGCCATACATCTCTCGTTGCCATTAAATCTCCTTCAAATCCATTTTCTTCAAAATTCATTTCCCCCTTCAACACAATGTCACTTGCAGTGTATTTCCATGCTGTCGCCTACACAAAAAGTAAAATTTTCAAATTTCTTATTTCCGTTAATGTCAACCACTAACCACCACGTCTGTCTGGCAGCCGCGTTGCCAACTTTATTTCCACTTCCTTTACTAAAGAAAATAAACATTCTGTTTATGCGATAGAACTGATGTCTGTAAAGTTTTTTTTTTTTTTTGGATGCGTCTCGTCTTGTATTTTTGTTCACAGTCTGCTGACATTTTTATGACAGTTATTGAAATGTTAATTTTAGACTTCCAAAACTGCTTTTCCCTACAAAAATTTTGTTGTTTTTTTATCAGAAAAGGTTGACTGGTAAATTATAAATTTTAAATAATAAATATAAAAAGAAAGAAAAAACAAAAATCCCCATTATAGTAAAGTAAACGAAAAGTTATTTTCGTAATATTGAATGCATGCGAAGCGTTAAATTAAAAATAATAAAAAGCAACACTTATTTTAATAGCCTAAAACTGTGCTGCAGAAAGGAAAAAAAAAATGCAAAAAAAATAAGAAACAAAATTCACTGCAAAGTAAATAAATAAATGAAAAATTTGTATACGTAAAACGTTCCCCCCTTGCCCCCACAATGCCCTTAAAGTAAATACAACAATATATGGAAAGAAACATTTAACAAGCATGAGAGTTTTCAGCGCCTGAAAATATGCAAACATTTATAAATTGAAAGTAAATAATGCCTACTTTCTGGGGGGGGGTAGCATTTCACATGCATACCTACCACCAACGCACACACATACATAAGTTGATAGATATACAAAAATATTGATTCGAAAAGTTTTGGCTTTAAAATTTAAAAAAAAAAAAACTTTTGCACTAAAAAGTATGCAAGATATATGAAGCATCATTTTAATGTACATATAGTATGTGGGTGATTTCATTGAAAAGGGTAATTTATGTTACCACTAAAGTAGAATTGATGATTTTTTATTAAAGGTTCGAAAACCTTTTCTACATCGTTATGTTCTCATTTTGAAACACAGCAGTGACATAATGGGACGCCAATGGCAAAATATTAACAAACAAAGAAAAGGGAAACTGCAATTTCAAAGAATTTTTATATGCTATATCCAAACCCGTTTTCACAAAGATAACTGTGGCATTATTTTTATGCAGTTTTCTTTTTTCGAGGGACAATAATGACAGGGGACGGTAATGACATGTTGCATAGTTTTGGGTTTTTACGTATAAATGGCACAAGAGCATTTGAAAACATATCGAAATGCCACAAAATGTCAAATACATTGTAACGAACTCCGGTTTCCCCCCGGTTCTATAGCTGGGATATACTCAGCCTAATCCAGGATTTAAGGTTCTTACAAGAAAGAAGAGAGTGCGATGTAGTTTTACGATTACTTGTATTTGTTCAGTTTTCTTTGTGATTTACAATTTGTGAGATTTTGTACAAAGTGTGGTAGTTTATATAATTCAAAGTAGGGTGAATTTATTGTTTATATAATGCAAAATTCATAAATATTATATAAACCAAAATTCAAATAAAAAAATTAAATAATCAAAATTTATTTTAAACTAGTGACGCGAAATTCATTAATTTGTATAAGCCAAAATTTGTTTAAATTATATAATTCAAAATATTCAAAGTTAGCGATGATTATATGGGTTTTTATATAATATAAAACTATATGAATTCATATAATGCGAAATAGTTCAAATATACAACGAGAGTTCACGTGTTGGATTTTTTTTTAAATGTAGCTGTGGTAGTTTTGCTTGCTTTGAGAGTGTGGTGGCAGAATCAAGTTTCTATTGAGCTGGTGAATGACTGTTTTCAAGGAGTGTTTTTCGGATTTAAATTCAAGAGATTAAGCAACTAGCAAAGATGCATAGCCCTTAATGAAAGTTCCCAGAGTACAAGGTTTCCCAAGATGTTAGACAAATAGCAAAAATGCATAGATTCTAACGAAAGAGATTTCAAGATTAAGCCAGAGATTGAGATTACAGAGATTAAGCAACTAGCAAACATGCATAGCCCTTAACGAAGTTTCCCAGAGTAAGAGATTTCCCAAGATGTTAGGCAAATAGCAAAAATGCATAAGTCCTAACGAAAGAGATTTTCGAGATTAAGCCAGAGATTGAGATTTAAGAGGTTAAGCAACTAGCAAACATGCATAGCCCTTAACGAAGTTTCCCAGAGTAAAAGATTTCCCAAGATGTTAGACAAATAGCAAAAATGCATAGATTCTAACGAAAGAGATTATCGAGATTAAGCCAGAGATTGAGATTACAGAGGTTAAGCAACTAGCAAACATGCATAGCCCTTAACGAAGTTTCCCAGAGTAAGAGATTTCCCAAGATGTTAGGCAAATAGCAAAAATGCATAAGTCCTAACGAAAGAGATTTTCGAGATTAAGCCAGAGATTGAGATTTAAGAGGTTAAGCAACTAGCAAACATGCATAGCCCTTAACGAAGTTTCCCAGAGTAAAAGATTTCCCAAGATGTTAGACAAATAGCAAAAATGCATAGATTCTAACGAAAGAGATTATCGAGATTAAGCCAGAGATTGAGATTACAGAGGTTAAGCAACTAGCAAACATGCATAGCCCTTAACGAAGTTTCCCAGAGTAAAAGATTTCCCAAGATGTTAGACAAATAGCAAAAATGCATAGATTCTAACGAAAGAGATTATAGAGATTAAGCCAGAGATTGAGATTACAGAGGTTAAGCAACTAGCAAACATGCATAGCCCTTAACGAAGTTTCCCAGAGTAAAAGGTTTCCCAAGATGTTAGACAACTAGCAAACATGCATAGCTCCTAACGAAAGACTTGTTGTCGCTTTGGCTGCTCAAGCTCGAATGATTTTCTATTGCAGTAGCGCCAGTATTTATACGAAAATTCGCGTGTCCTCTGCTGCTAGGCTAGTGTTGTTGTTGTTGTTGTTGTTGTTGTTGTAATGCAGCACGTGCAAGTGACCAAAAAGTATTTACAACAAAAATTACCAAAAATTATTTACAACAACAAAAACAAATATCTTGGTGCATTAATTTTTATTGCCTTTAAAATTTTATTGCATCGATTTGTTTTTGTAAAATTTGAATATTTTTTAGTTACATTGATTTGTTCTTGTGTTTTATGATCTTGTTTTGCAAGTTGGAAATTTTATTGCACCGATTTGTTTTTGTTAAATTGTGTTTGCGAATTTGGTGATTTTAGTTACATTGGTTTGTTTTTGTATTTTATGATCTTGTTTTCTTAGTAAACTTTTCCCAAATTCTTTTCAATTTTAAATTGTTAGGATATATATTTTTAGTTCTAAAAATATGGGTCCTGACAACATGTTTTTTTTTTTAATTTATATTGTACTTCTTATTCAACAGGGACAGTAATGACATCACCGATCGGCATTAATTCATAATTTTTATCCTGCCTACATTCCTAACTTTGTCTATGTGATCAAGTCTGCGTTTTTTTTTTATTTAATTGTTTTTTGTGTTAAGAATCCACTGACTGGATTTTTTTTTTGCCAAAAGGTCAAATTTTTGAACATACATATTTTGAATTCTTAAATGTTGATTTTACGAGTTTTTGAACATTTTTCGACCTCTTGACAATTTTTCGACTTTTTAACGTAAATCCATCGACTTTTGAAAATTTTTTGGTTTTGAACATTTTTTAACTTTTTTCGACCTTTCGAACTTTTGTTGAAATTTTGTACATTTTCTGACTTTTGAAGACATTTCTACTTTTTGACAATTTTCGAGATTTTTTCCACTTTTCAACATTTTTCGACTTTATGAACATTTTTCGACATTTTGAACTATTTTCCAATTCATGAAGATTTTTGAACTTTTCGACAATTTTTGCACTTTTCGATTTTCGACAACGTTTTACGACTATTTGAAGATTTTTCGACTTCTTGAACATATATCGACAATTCTTCTAACTTTTTGAATATTTTTCGACTAATTGAATATATTTCTACTTTTTGAACGTTTTTCGACTATTTGTACACTTTTCGATTTTCGACAATTTTTCGACTTTTTGAACATATATCAAGTTGTTGACAATTTTTCGACTTTTTTGAAAATTTTTCTACTTTTTGAACATTTTTTGACTGTTTGAACATTTTTCGACTGTTTGAACATTTTTCTACTTCTTTGAAAAATCGAATTCTTTGAGATTTTTCGACTTTTTGAGCATACATCAGATTGTTGAAAATTTTTCGACTTTTTTGAAAATTTTTCTATTTTTTGAACATTTTTGACTGTTTGAACATTTTTCGAATGTTTGAACATTTTTCTACTTTTCGAAAATTGTGACGTTTCGAACACTTCGACATTTGCAGCATTCTTCGCCTTTTTGAACATTCTCGAATTCTTTGAGATTTTTCGACTCTTTGAGCAAATATAGGATTGTTGACAATTTTTCGACTTTTTCGAACATTTTTCGAATTTTTGAAAATTTCTCAAATTCAGGAAAATTTTTCGACTTTTTGAACATATATCGAAATGTTGACAATTTTTGGCTTTTTTGAACATTTTTCGAATTCTTGAACATTTTTCCACTTTTTGACAAATTTCGACGTTTCGAAAACCTTTCGACATTTGCAACATTCTTCGACTTTTTGAACATTATCGAATCTTGAAGATTTTTCGACTTTTTGAGCATATAACGGATTATGGAAAATTTTTCGACTTTTTTTAACATTTTTAAATTTTTGAAAATTTTTCAAATTCAGAAAGATTTTTCGACTTTTTTAACATTTATAGACTTACTGACAATTTTTTCGATTTTTTTAACAATTTTCAACCTTTTGACAATATGACTGGTTGGAGTATCAATGGAATTGAGGAGCTCAAAAACTTTTAAGAAATTGTTTTGCAAGTCATAGGAAAAGCGACACTGCTGACGACAGAGACAGTAGCGATTTTTCTGCCTGAATAAGTTTACTCTGATATTTAAATTTATTGATATTTATGCGAGTACTCACTCAGAGAGTTAAAAACTGGATTCGGAAACGCTAATTTTTATTTTAGAGGGAATCATCCAAATATGCCAAATATGATATTGAAGAATTTGAGGATTTTTTTTTTTTTTTTTTTTTGTATAACAATCTGCTGCTACAAATGATAAGCCTTTTTGAGTTTTTAAGTGTTTTTCAGTATTCGGATAGTTTTTCATGCAGCAAAAATTCTACATCAACAATTTTGTGTTTTCAAATTAAACAACAACAACAGCAAAACTCATAAATGCCAAATAATCAAATGCAATGGGTATAAGGCAAAAAAATTTCTGTTAAAAAAATTCGAAAACTTTGAACAAATGATGACCCTACAAGTATGCTGCTTTAGTTTTAAGGGTTTTTTTTTTTTTGCATTCACAGTCCATTCTTTACCTCTTTTTTTCAGTAAAAACCTCAACAAAATGTTTTTGTTACCACAAAAAAGTGTTTCAAAACTTTTCAACTTTAAAAACTATTTTGCTACATATTTTGATTTCATTTTTCGTTTATGTATTTATTTTTCTCTACAATTTTTTTCCATATTACAGTAGAACCTTTTTCTATATTATATTGCTCATAGCGTAGAAGCGTTACAAAGTTTCAAAAAGAATTCGACTTACATTTTTGTAATATATATATACTTTTTTATATAATAAAAATAGTTTAACGCATTTTTGGTAGCATGTTTTTCTAGCATATTCATACTTTATATTGAATTTTTCATATATTGTATGTTCTAGTGTATAACAGGGTTTTGTTGCCTGATTGTATGCAATGGTTTTTTATTTTACTACACAAAGCGTTTGTATAGGGTTTTTTTCTGAAACATAACAATGTTTCAAATATTTTCTACTTCGCTGCATTTGTATTTGATGTTGCATATATCTAGGCATTTTTGAGCCTAAAAGAATCACTTATATCAATTGTATTTTTTTTTTTTTTTTTTGTATTTTTATAATATTTTAACAAATATGTAAAAAAAGAATTGTTTTAAAAGCAATATATCTATGTAGACGCAGTATTCTGTGAGTTTTCACAATAATAATTGTGTATATAGGACATATTAGACTCACTCAACAAAAAATAAATGTTTAGATATTGGAAAATCTGTAATCACCCCTGAACATCCCACGAAAAATCTGAAACAGGTAAAAAGAAACTTAAATGACTATTTGTATAGAAAAAGCGAATTTTTCACTTCTCAATGCGCTAATTTTTTCGAAAAATGACATAAAAATCACCAAAAACTTCACTATAGAACAGGTGTCCACATATGTGGACATTTATATCCAAGAGTTTTAATAAGCACAAACATTGTTAGGAATCTACTTTTGGCTTTGATGATAAGGTCATAGATTTATCATCTGTTTTTCTATTAAAATATAAAATCACTTGCTTTCTCACCTCACCAAAGGTTTCAAAAATCTTTATCCTTTTGTCTTATTCTTATTGACTTCTTTCAAATGTTGCTCCCGATTGCGTTTCACACTAAGTCATTGTCTCAGCAATGATTGATGACATTTCAAAGAATTTGCAATCTGTCGATGCAGATTTTTTTTCTGTCACAAGGCAAAGTGTCTGAAGATTTTTTCTATACACACCCAAACACATACACCAAACACTTACAATAATATTCAAGGTATAAAAGTAAGCTGTAAAATTCGATATTTCAAAAATTAAAAAAAAAAGAAAAAAAAATGTATGCTGTCTAAAGCAGTGGATTTAGAAAATGTCAAAAATATGAAACTCTGCACTCAAGGATTTCAAAATAAAATTAAATATTTTTTTTTTTTTTTTTGTTTTTTGTAAAATCATTTAGATTCATAAGAAATGATTGATTTTATTTATATGTTAAATTTGAGTAACAGAGAGATTTTAGGGCTTAGGTAGGTAAAAATTTTAAAGTGAACACTTTTGTTTGCATAACAACAGACACTTAACTTAACTCTTTCAAATTTATGCCTAAGCATAAAATATCAGAAAATTTTGGTATTTTTGCAATCAGAACCATAAAATAATATCAATCTAAATATATCAAGGCTATTTTTTGTCTTAATCTAGATAGCAGTGATGTCCTTCAAGAAGGATTCGGGACTTTTCTTTTTGTAACATGCCTATTTAACCGTTGAAGGCTAAGTATCTATTCATTTTTTTCTTTATTGTCTTGGTTTTCTTATTATCTCAGCTCTCTAGAGAGTGTTAATAACACTGCTCTAGTTTATGGGACTTTTTTTGAACTGAAAATTATACTTTTGATTAAAAATCATTAATTTATCTAAAGTTAATAAGAGATTCTTTATGAAAAGCAGACATTTCTAGTTGAAATTTTCATTTGATCTTTTAGTGTGGGGCGATGAACCAATCCAGCAAGATAATTAGCACTCTTGAGTTCCCCGTACTCGAATTAGTTAAAAACGACCTATTTCCCATCAGGCCATATTTTGATCCAGAACAGTGTAATGGGTAAAATAAAATTTTGCCATTTTTGCTATTACCAACGTCCATTATTTTGACAATCCTCCAGGAAGAACGTCAATGGAATCCGAGTAAGGGAGTTGATTTCAATATGTGATGGGAAGGATATTTTGAGCTTTTTTGACTTTTTAAACACTTTCCGACTCATCGAACATTTTTCAACTTTTTGAAAATTTGGACTTTACCCAGTGTGCCAGACGGTTCTTATCTCCGCTTTTTTATTCGTTACGGGTCCGTTACTGATCCGTTTGCGGGAGAAATTCCAAAAAAAAAACGATCCGTACCGGATAAAAAAGCGGAGATATGAACCGTCTGGCACACTGGGTGTGAATATTTTTCGACTTTTTGTACATTTTTCGGCTTTTTGAATATTTTTCGATTTTTTGAACATTTTTCGACAACTTGTACATTTTTCGACTTTTTGAACATTTTTCGACTTTTTGAATATTTCTTGAGATTTTGTACACTTTTCGACTTTTTTGAACAATTTTCGACTTTTTGAACATTATTCGACTTTTTGAACATTATACGACTTTTTGAACAATTTTAGATATTTTGAAAAATTTTGGAGTTTTTTTACACTTTTCGACTATTTTGAAAAATTTTCGACATTTTGAACATTTATTGAGATTTTGTACACTTTTCGACTTGAACAATTTTCGACTTGAACAATTTTCGACTTTTTGAACATTTTTTGAGATTTTGTACACTTTTCGACTAGAACAATTTTCGACTTTTTGAACATTTTTCGACTGCTTGTACATTTTTTGACTTTTTGAACATTTTTCGATATTTTGAGTTTTTGTACACTTTTCGATTTTTTTGAACAATTTTTGGCTTTTTAAACATTTTTCGACTTCTTTTTGAACACTTTTCGACTTTTTGAACATTTTTCTACTTTTTGACAATTTTTCGAGTTTTTGTCAATGATTTGAATTTTCGAACATTTTTCGACATTTTGAAGATTTCAAAGATTTTTCTACTTTTTAAACAAGTCGTCCCTATAGAAATCAAAAGCACTAAGTCAGTTTTTCAAGATTTGAGATATTTGAAGTAAAAAAATTAAATTTGGGCAATATACATATTCATCACGTATGTACACATCTGTCAGAATAAGAACCAGAATAACAATAACGTAAAAACTTTCCTGAACGAAAGATGGCATGCTTTCAAACTCCCCTCTCCATAACACTTAGTTGTTGAGAGAGAATATGATCAAATAATTCGAAATTCATGAAACCAAACATTTCACAAGAAGAAAGCCGTTTAGGTATGGATGCAAATTTTGGTTGCTGGATCATCTTCATCACCTGATAGGATTCATACTAAATGGTAGTACCTTAACGGATAAGTACTCTTTAGTCGGTAGTCATAACATTTGAACCAATTTGATAAGACTTGTTTTCTGCTGTGATTCCAATAAAAAAAAAAAAAACTGGCAAGCTTTACCGGTACACAGCAAAAAGATTAAGGCTGTACTTTTTTTTCGGGAAATTCCACAAAAGCTGGGTCAACTTTACGGACATCTCTATATCTATGTCTTATTATTCAGTTCACCAATTTTTTTAATTTAAGCAAAGCCTACTTCGATAGCACTTCAATAAAAAAACAAACTTTTTTCTTTCGCCTCATGGCACAGTTAAAACAATTCTATTTTCGTTAAGTAGCGCACACACATGAAAGCTTTTTGAATTTTGCAAAAAAAAAGTTTAAGACAAAGAATTTCCAAGAATTCCCCAGAAACGATTTATATGTACAACAAATTAATCAGGGAAAAAAGAAAATTTTGTAATGAGTTGGCAACACTACTTGCGTAGCTAATGAAAGACATAAGAAAGTTTTAATCACGGCAACATCATAAAATTACATACCAACAAGAGCAATAACAACAACAACAACAACAACAACAACAACAACAACAACAACAACAACAATGAACAATGAACAATTTCAACTAATGACAACAATCAGAAATTCTTTTGACATTTTAATGTAGAAGTTTAAATGAAGATGATGCTTCGTTGATGATGTTGACGACGACGACGACGACAGTCAAGCCCTAAAAAGTAAAACAGTCAAAAAGTTGCTAATGATTGGGCTTAACATTAAGTGATGGTTGGTGAAGTGGTGGGGGGTTTTGTTGGTAACAAAAAAAAAAAAAATTTTATTTTTTGTTAAAGCAAGGGTGGCTCATAAAGTTAAGAGTTAACCAAAAATACTTTCATAATAATACTTACAAAAAATCAGAGTTTTTCGAATTTTTTCACATTTGACGACTTTTAGAAAATTTTTTTTCGAATTGCTCAATATTTTTCGAAATTTTTAACATTTTTCCAAATTCTTTGTCTTAATTCAATATGCATACTCTAACGACTTTTTCACATTTTCCTAGGAAAAGCCACCCCAAAATACTTATATCTCCACATTAATTGCTGCTAATTTTTTGAGTATGTAGGCAGGGGGTTTGGACTTTTTCATAACTTGCACAGCAGCAAATAACTCTATAGCCATAGAAGCATAACATTCTGAAAATTAGTAAAAAGCTACTGCGCTTTTTCTTTCCCTTTTTACAATTTCTACTGCTATTTCTTTCTTTTTTTTATAGTTTATTGATGTAATATTTTTGAACAAAGTGCTTTTAATTATGTCGGCAGCAATAAGAAAAAAGAGGAATATAAAAAGCTAATATTCAGATATAGAAACTTGACTGCAGAAAACTTTGCCACAAATTATTATAAAAAAAAATTACTTATTTTTCAACTTTTGATTGATATTTTTGTTTCGAGTACTCTGTGTAGTGTTTGCAAAGAAAATAATTAAAAACTTGATACTTTGGCTTCGTTTGTGAAGAAGTAGAAACGAATATCAGTGGAAATCCTACAAATGGCTTTTAAGAAATTAGCAAAACAGGAGAAAAATATAATCAAGTATACGTAAAAGAAGATTGTGCAGTATTTCGCAGAAACAAGTTTCTCAAAGGTTTAGGAAAAAAAGGGCAAATAGGAGAGGTATAGCTGGCAATGTTTTATTAGAAAGAAAATCTTATTAAGTTCCAGAAATGAACAATCAAACAAATAAGCATATAGTCTAGAAGATATAGCAGAGTTTCCCTTTTTCATATAAATGAAGGATTTGTATTTTGCAGAGAGTGAAATTGAGGATGTTAAGTTGAACTCAAAACTTTCTTCAAAAAAATTGTTTTTTGTAGCAACTGAAATCTTATTTTTTTTTTAAATTTTAAGCATTGATTTCATGATAAAATGGAAGTTTTTGAACTAAAATTTTTCATTTATTATTGAAAATCCCTATTTCAAACAAACAAATTGAAATTTAAGCTACTTCTCTGCCTCGGAGAAAATTTTTAAAAATATGTGAGCAATCCCCACTTATCTAGAAACTATACACCAGAAAAAATTTCGGTAGTCGATATTGGATCAAAAGTTATTGACAAAATAGTGACGCCGTAGAAGTCTTTTTCCAGTAGTAGAGAAAACCCAGGCATCTTTCGAAAAAAATGTATATAGCATAAAATGCTTAGAATCGTCTTAGAAATACGTGAGTTTTTTTTAATTTTTTTGAACGCAATAAATTTTTTATTCTTTTTTTTGGACCAAATTTTTGAAAAAACTCACACTTGTTTTTTAGATAATTCTTAGCATTTTATGCCATATGCACTTTTTTCGTAACTTGGCTTGTTTCTCTCGAGTACTGAAAAAAGTCTTGCACAGCGGCACTATATTGTTAATAACTTCTGAACCAATGTTGATTACTAGAATTTTTTCTAGAATATAGTTTCTGGACATGTGCAGAGTGCTCATAATTTTTTTTATAATTTTCTTATTGGCGAAGAAGTTGCTTAAATTTCAATTAGATTTATTTGACATAGGGATTTTTAATAATAAATGAAAAACTTTGGTCCAATAAAATACCATTTTATAATGTACCTGATCTAAGCTTATTTTTTTGTAAAAATTTTTTAATTTTTTTTTTTCAAAACCTATACATTAACTTTTAAATTCTTAAGTGGCTCACTTGAGTTACTACCATGCAGATCATCGGACTATTCCAAAACTAATTTGCAAACTACTCTATGGGAGAAACCGACCAGTCTAAATTCTAGTCCCATCTCATATAAAGTTCTATGTACGTTTTACATTGTTTGTCATTGGACGTAACCAATTGCCTCCTTATGCAATGCAATCGGACCAAAAAGGGGTCAATTGCCTCTTTATGCATTACATTCGGACCAGAAAAAGGCCAGTTTTTTATTGTATTTATAAATTGCAACAAATTTAATTTGAAATTGAAATTTTACACAAAAGTGTCAAAAGTTTTCATAGCCGAATGTGCTTAAGATTTTGTTATATATTTCTGAGCAAAATGTTCCGGGTTCGAACCTCAGTGTGAATATAAATTTTTTTATTAATTTTTTATTATTTTATATCTTAACTATATTGGAGACATGTTTCATTTGCTGCTCCGAAGACTCTTCAGATGAATTGTGTACAAATTAGTAAAAATTTAAAAATTCAAATTGAAAATTACCAAGCGGAAGATTTGAACCTGGGTCTGTCAATGCAGCGCAAGGCATTAGACCGATACACTATCGTTTGCTCTTATTCATAATCGACGTACTGCCAAACTAAGACACGTAATCAGTTACCTTATAATTTCACTGATGCAATCGATACACAATTAGACCACTTCTGTTACTTGTGACGGATTATGCATTACATTTGAACCATTTTTGATACAATTGACCGACTGTGCATCATATTGGGACCATTTTAATACAATTGATAATTTAAGTGAAATTATTCTAGTTCAAGGTGCCCTCTATCATAGATTACTTACAAAAAAATAGGCCAAAGAGTGGACAATTGAGGCAATTGACTCCATTGGTCCTTCAGGGAAACTTAAGAACTTTAAATAAAAAAAAACCAACAAACTTGAGAAATTTTGTGCAATGGAAGGACTTTGCTGTACTTCGCAGTACTAAGCAGAAGTTAAAGTTTACTCTATTGACTCATAAAACACTTAAAGTAGATAACTATCTACAACTTTAAAGTAAAACCAGAGTTAAACGAAAACTGAAATTCATGCCAAAAATCAATTAAATTACAACAAGTCAAATGGTGCTCTCCGGCTTTTAATTTAATGAAATAACATGGCATAATTATACACCAGCACCATCACTGTTGCAAAATTACGCATCATTTAGCGACGCGCATTTTATTGAAGCGCAGTAAATTGCAATTGCCCAGTGTAATGCGCCTAAAAGTACGCAACAACGTGCTGGAATAACGCCACAGAATCAAAAATGATATTTAATTGCATTTATAAAAGCAGCAGGAGCTGCAAAAGTAATTAAGTTAACACACACACATATGCATACAAACAGTGACAAAACACATACATAGACATAGTCACTTACAGAATAATATAGCAAAACATTGCTATGCAGGGTGTCAGTCTGTCTACTGTATGTAGCAGCAGCAGCCAAACAGCCAACCAACACAATGATAGATAGACAGCACCATTTAAATAATGTCAACCGCAAAGCTAATAAAACTGTCAACAAAAAAATGTGTAAAATTTTTGAAATTGACGTAACATAGTAATGCAAGAGTGTTTGTGTGTTTGTCACACGTACATATGCACATAAACATGCACGCATGTCAACCGCAAAAATGACAATAACTGCACAAAAATTCTAATGTTGAAGATATTCATGCATATATGCATGTCTGACTTAATGTATATGTGCGTGTATGTGTGTTTGTATTAATGCGTGCTTTTGACATTTACATTTGAATTTATGACGTTTTCTAACGCACACAAGCACACAACGGTTGCCCATATAATGAACACACACAAAATGGCATTAAAGGCTTTGACAGCTTTTAGGCAGCTTAACAGTGCAGAAATAGCAGTGGTAGCAGCCTAAAAACACACTACATAATTTTATGCATTTTATGCTGCATGCACTTAGGCGCCAATTTAATGTTTTCATGTTTTAGCCTATATTGAAATCTTATGCGCCAGACAGACGACAGCTTAAATCTAGATTATAGACGTAATAATGCGAATCTTTTCATTGCATGATTTTAGGCATTTTTTAACCCCTTGTGACCGAAGCCTTGACCATTGTAGATATCGAAAAATTAACTTCGGATTAAGTTTTCCAGTGTTTAACTTAAGAAAAAAAAGTAGGTCCGGAAAAGCCCGTTATAGCCGGAAATGGTGCAGTCATATCACACAGTGCAGCAAAAAAAATTCGAAAATCTTTTTGAAGACTATTCCTGAAAGCACATGATGTTATTAGTAAAACCCTATCTGTATTTCGCTTGTTTGGCTCCAGGTCGAATTTTATAGTACTATAAAAATTGCTTCAAAGCTGCTTATTCAAAGTTGCCATGGCTATAAGTCGTAAACCGTTTGAGATTTTGTTTTTCTATCTTCAACGATGTTATAGATATAGACTAAAGGAAAGAAATTGTTCAAAAACTCACCCGAAAAAATTGGAGTTTGGGCCTTAAAATCACAAAAATGTGGAAAAATTGTACCATTTTTGTTTGTAGCTACAAAACCATTCCGTATTTTGCCAAACAATTAAAACAAAATTTTAGCCAATGCTTAACTGAACAACTCTCTAGAGGAGTCTCAAGGGGTTAAATACATATTTCATAGGCATTGACTCAATAAAAGTTGCCCAATTCAGTGTCCAAAAAGTTTAGATTAGCTTTTCTGATGCTTAACTCATTATTTATCTTGTTTTTGATGTTTTAGAATTTTTTGGCCCCTGAATTGGAAAATTTTTCTTTGAGTCAATGTCTATGAAATATGTAGTTAAAAAATGCTTAAAATCTTGCAATAAAAAGATTCACATTGTTACGTCTGTAACCTTGATTTAAGCTATCGTCTGTCCGGGGCATAGCTCCGGACTACTCAGCTTCTACTCAGCTTCTACTCTGCATACTTTGTATCATTATGTTGGTTTTAGTATAGACCTCGCATTTTTTTCGTTTTTGTCATTTCTAGTTTACGCAACATTGACAGTTAAATCGAGTTAGTAAATTTCAAATTAGTGTTAGTTTGTATGTATCTATTTACAAATGTATGTGAGCTCAAAGATGGCAGGGTGTCCCTTTTTAAAATTTAAGATTAAATCACATATAAAAACAAAAGTTTGTTCAATCCATCATTTCTTTAACTAATGCAGTTTTGTTTAAAATTTCGCTACTTCAATACTTCATTACTTCAGTTACATATTCAACGCTTTATAATTTCAAGCATCAGTATTTCCATAGTTCAACACAATAATTTTAAAAAAATTTTTTTAAATCTTAGTTAGTTTAAAAGAACATTTTTCATCGATACTTCACATCATCTTCACTGCACTTTTATTTCTGAATCACTTTCACAATAGAGCTACAACTTCAGTACTTCAATTTATTTTCGAAACTTCATTTTATCTTTGATACTTCAGTTCACTGATATTTTTGAATTATTTATTGCAACTTTTTTTGTAAAATTTCTTTGCTTCATTTCTTCAGTTACACAGTCAACGCTTCAGTATTTCAAGCATCAGTATTTCCATATTTCAATATAAAAGAAAAAAAATGAAAATTTCGTTTATTTAAAAGAAACTTTTTCTTTGTCAACACTTCAATACTTCAGTTTTTTCTTTTCTTCAATGCATAAATAAACGCTTCAGTAACTTAATGTTGATAAGATACTTTAGTTACGCTGTTTCAAGTTCTTCAATTTAATTATTGAAACACTTAAAAGTTAATTAATTTAATAGAAAATTCTTCATTACAAGTACTTCGATGCATCAATTCATTTTTTATACTTCAAAGTAAAAATATTTGAACACTTCAACTCTTCAATAATTTAGTGCCTCCTTTTTTATAATATGGCCCAACTGTGATGTACTTATGTGTAATTCCTTTCTTCCTTTCTCTGAAACTTCAATACTGCAAAAATCTTTCACGTACTTCACTAAGAGCTTCACTACTTCAATACATTAGGGTTTTAAATATGGATAAATCAAATATTTTTCTTGGCAATTCAAGTATAAGATCCACCTTTTTTCATATTTTAGCACGACTTATGCACATACACATACGTTCAACAAGCGGATATTGCAATTTATACGGAGTTCACTGCGCTCATTTTGCAACTGTCATAAATTTGTTGTAGATGTTTCCCGCTATGTCATCAACACACATACACACAGACGTGCTCTTATAACGATTCTCTACTTTTTCCATTTCCTTTTTATTTTTTGTATCATCTCTATTGGTATGTACTTTTTTTCAGCGCTGACATTATGCGTTGGCACATGCCATCAACATTTTTCCTGCCATTGTCACACATGTTGGTGCTGGTGTTCCTCCAGCTGCTGCTGTTGCTCTTGTTGCTGTGACATTTATGTTGCATAGATCTGGCTTTCATTATTGTGCATTTTTTCTTGTATCACATATCTATTGCATACTTTTTGGCTGCTAGCATATGCATAATTTTTGGATTTGCTAATTTATACCTGTTTGCATTTGTTAAATGTATTAAGACGAGCGTAAAATTTTAAATTTTGTACAAGTGATAATTGTTTGTTGCCTTAATATGCTAAAAATAACGAAAAATATTATAATGAAGGATGTTGCAATAAGAGTGCACTTTTATATTTAATAATTAAAACGTGTAGTTTCGAGCGAATTGTGATATTTTTATTGCATTATAAAGAAAACGTGTTCAAATAAAGTTTGAAATTAAATGTCTGGCAAAATAGCCACTGCGGCTCTGATGACAACCATTGCTGTTTTCATGTAATTTTCGATGACTTTTTCACAAAGCTTTGGCTGCATCTCACCGATGACGCACTGCACTCAGCAAAAAAGTTGTTTGGAAAGTATTTGCGGCAAATTATCGAATATTTAAAACAAACATTTTTTTTTTCAAGCAAACATTTATCTTTTATCCCAAGTGATTAGTATTTGCAGCAAACACTAGGAAAAATATTGATACAAATGAAAAATAAATCATCGGAAATATTTCTGTTAGTTCGATGAACCATTTCGTGAATTGCTGCTCCCAAATCTTTTTATCGCTTGCGACAAATCTTAAAAATATTTAGCATCTATGGGCGTGGGTTCAAATCCTAGTGTGGGTATTTTTTTTTTAAATTTTTTATTTTTTTTTTTTTATTTTACAATTTTTTATTTTTTTTTTTTTTGAATTCACTTCTCTATTTTCCTTTTTTTAATTTATTTACTGTTGCTCAATAAAATTGAAATCAAAAACACAAAGAAGCATTCGAATATTAAATTGTGTATACAAATTGTATACCTGTTTATAACATACGTTAGTGGTGTAGATGATACGTTTCAGTCTATCAGTAGGATGGTCCTAGGTTCGAACCCTGGTGCGGATAACTTTGTTTTGCTTTAATGTCAATCAAAGTGTTTGATTCAAAAGATTATTATTATGTGCCGGAGGTGTTAAAATTGTTCCATCTATATCAACTGTGGTAAACAATTTTTTTTTTAGAGCGTGGATCTCGGCCTTGAACTCAGGAATTGTTTCTATTCAGATAAGCCAAAGATTTCACAAAACCCCAAAGAAAAAAAATCACATGGTGTTAAATCGCTTGATCTTGGTGAACAGTGAGATGATTTGGTATTGAAAACGTTGCTGCAATCAAAAAAATTGTTTCATGCACTGTGTGCCAAATGGTGCCATCTAGCTGAAATCACATATTGTGCAGATCCATGCCATTCAGATGTGGCCACAAGAACTCCGTTATAAAAGTTTCTGTATCGAATGCGGTTCATATTCTTTGGAATTTCGCAATCACGCTGCCTGACCAAAATCCGCAGCAGACAGTTGCTCGTTGATGATACATTTGTTTCTCATGAATAGCGTGAAGATTTTGTAAGCCTTAGATTTGACAATTTTGTTTATTCGCAAAGCCATTCAAATGCAAATGCGCTTTATCGGTGAAAATGACTTTTTTCGAAAAATTGGCTTTCACTTTGCTCCATTACCAATTGAACGAACTACACAGTCCTGCGTTTTTGAAAAAATTAAAAAAGTATGAAATAAGAGTAGGTGATTTTTATAGATTTTTGATCGCTGAATCCGAATATGACCTTCGATTTGCTCCATCACGTCTGAGATCCGAGTTATCCTTGATTAAAAGTGCAAGAAACGCTATTTTCAGACATATGACGTACATCCTGAAAGTAGTCTAGTTCACTTTTGACAGTGGTATTGAATAGCCCTGAGCTTCTTCCTTAATGCGTATTTTTAACTTTTTCAATTGAATGATTAGTTCTAGAGATATCATCGATTGAAGTAAAGGTATCGCTTATCCCTGTAAAGGACTTTATCCAATTTGTATACTTTTACTTCAATGGATGATATCTCGGAAACTAATGATCAATTAGGGAAGTTAAAAGTACGCTTTAAAGAGGAAGTTCAGGGCTATTCAAAAGTGAACTAGACTACTTTCAGGATGTACGCCATATGTCTGAAAATAGCGTTTCTTGCACTTTAAATCAAGGATAACTCGTATCTCAGACGTGATGGAGCAAATTGGAGGCCATATTCGGATTCAGCGAGCAAAAATCTATAAAAATCACCTACTGGTCTGTTGGTTTGAGCTTTTGACTATGCTGAATCTTGTACGGGTGAAGGTGGAGGCCTTTTGTAAAAAGTTGCTGCGAAGTGCTTGTGAAATTTGAAGTTATTAAAAACTATGCCGAATTCATGTTTTTGGCGGCACTCTCGCTTACAGCAGCAATGCTTTCAAGACACCGACCGGCACGTCGATGCAAAAGAGATTTTCTGTTCATAATTGACTCAGTTTCTCTAAACTTATTGAGCTCTCTTTCAATTGTTGACACATTAGGTGCACTTTCTTGACCGAAAATTATGCGAAGTTTGCAAGCGGTCTCGGCATAACTTTCCCCATTTTTGCAAAGGGTTTTCTCAATGACAATGCGTTGCTCTTTTGTGCAATGTTCCATTTTTAATAATCGAAACAATTACAAGTGACAGCTGTCTAATTTCAGAGTTGCCATTTGCACAAAAGCAAAATTATACAAAATTTAAAAAAGGGCACACTTATTGGGACTCCTTGTATGAGCCGTTCAAAATGATAATGGTGCAGCTTCAAATCGAGACAAAAGTAATGTCATATAAATTATGTGCCATAATGATTGGTTATTTGGTCGATATCGTTTTTTCCACTTATTTTTAACAATTCCGTATCATCAAGCAAATTTTTTGTTAAAACAGAAATCAATTTTATTCATCCCTTACAAAATGTCAGCCAATTAATATTATGACATATTTGAACGGCTCATATATTGTATTATTATTTTACAAAATTTGTTTATTTCATTTCTATTTAGTCTGATTCATTTTATCACTCTGTCTGCACAAATTTGACTACATCGAATAAAACAGTCTGAAAAATATTCCCCTAAAATACGTGTATACAAATATCAAGGTTATATACACGACATCTTGAAAAATAAAAGACTTTTGTTTACTCGCACATTTTACACTGACCTGTATTGCTTAATCCAAAAAGTTCAAGATTCATATCTTTGATTTAGTTTTGACACTGAAGTTCACTGTCTTAATTTATAAGTGTCACAAAAATAATCCTGAAACTAACTAATACTTCTCTGAACTGTATTTTATACCAAAAAATATTTCAGATCAGTGTAAAATGAGCGACTAGCGAGAAATACAGTAAAATTTTTGATACGGCAACACTTGCGAACTTCAGCGCTTAGGTAACCCATTATTGTAGTTGCTCTCATACATATTGGCGAGAAAGAGAAAACGTAAACATAAAAGAAGCATAAGAAGAGAGCAAAAACGACCTTTCTCAATAAAGCAGCATTTTGTTGTGTACACTTTAATTACAGTATTTGCACTAAACTGAACTGAAGCTTATCAAACAAGTCAGATCTGTGTAGTATTTGTTTTTTGTTCTTTCATATCCAAGTGCCATCAAGACATTTGCATGCGACACTGAACTGAAGCATTTGATAAATAAAAAGCGGCAACAAGACATAACGTACCTTCAGACAAAATTTCTTAAGACTCCAACAAGATGTCTTGTGCAGAACCTTAGAAGCTATGTATATTTGTATTTTGGTCAAAAAATCTCAATTTTTCACATTCGATATTTAATTAATGAAGCAACAAAATAAACTTTATATATTTTGCAATATGAGAGAGTTTGACATGTTGTCGATAGGTTTATTGTTGCCAAGCATTCACACTTCGTATATTTTTATGTTGCTGTTATTTTTTCATCAAAAACAAACGTCAAACAACCTGCGACATATGTTTTAGCCATCAATCACAAAAAAAATTCTTTGCTTTATTCTTTGTTTATTATATACTTTTATATATTTTTATATATATCATATTTTTGCTGTCGCAGTTATTTATCACTTAATATGTTGCATAGTTATAGGCAGTTGTCAACGGCGCACTCATACACATTTTAAAAGGTATAACAACAAGAGTAGTAAAATTATTATATTGTATAAAAATAAAAGAAAAAATAATCTGTTGGAAAAAATAAAAAAAAAAATAATAAAAAAAAAAATATATATATGAAAAGACTTTGCCTGCTGCCTATTCACTCTCTAACTGACAGTGAGAAATTTTTATTGGTGTTTTGTTTGCAATATTGTTGACATATTGCAAACATATGTCACTCACAAATACACGAGCCAAAGCAAAACTTTTTAATGTCAAAAGAGAAAAATAAAATAAAAAAACATAAACATTTTGTTGTTTCCAAGGCTTTTTTGTTTTCTTTACACGTGTAATAATGAAAGTTAACAAATAGAAAAGTTTGATTTTTTTTTCATAGGACATACTATTGAATTAACATTCTCAGACAATTAAACTGCTAGAACAAGAAAATCGTATTTTCTGTTATCATTTAAGTAAAACAAAAACCGACTGTACAATTTGTAACACTTAGACAAAACACTACTTATACACACGTATGCGCACACAAGAATACATAATTATGTTTAAGTATGCATGTGTGAATTTGTATAAGTGTGCATAATAAAGTAAAAGCTTACAAGTATGTGCTTATTTGCGTACGCGCACTTAAAAGTTGCTCAAAGTGGCTTGCACATCGTACATTTAAACAAACACATACTACATACATATGTACAAGAAAAACACAACTGTAGCCACATATATTTACAAAAACAACACTGCTCTGCATTGATAACGATTTTAAGTAGTCAAAAGTTTATACTAAAACTTGCAAGTGGAGTATTTATATAGTTTTTTTATAAAAAAAAACAATAATTTCAAACAAAAAAAAAGTTCAGTTTTCAGATGTTATGTATGCCAAAATGAAAATGAAAGGTTTTCGGATTTTTTGGAATGTAGAGTACAGTGTGGTGGAAATATTATGAACTCAACTTTTCATAATTAGTCACATAACTAGATTTATCACAGCAATAAAGATATAAAATCAACTAAGAACGATACTGAAAAAGGTAAAACCTTGAAAAGTTTTTTAAAAAAAGAAACCCCTATACATTCGAATAACAAAATTTTATTGAAAAATTTGGTTTTTGGGAATAAGTCAAAACACGATGAAAAAATCAAAAAAATAATGAAAAAGTTGAAAAATCAATTAATTACTTAATCAAAAAATGTAAAATATCTAGCATGTGCCAAATTCCGACTTCATAATTTTATGTGTGGAGAAGAAGATATTTTTACCCGTTCTAATGATAAATCATATTCCCAAACCCCAGTTACGTTGAATTGTGACAGTATTTTGAAAAGCAAAAAAATTCATTGCAGTAGTGGCTGTTGCAATATTTAGAAAGTTGTCCATGTTAAATTTATTGTGCTAGCATAGTAAATTTTCCAGTGCAGTTTGATAAATTCACTAATTTAATAAGCCCTTACATGTAACATGACCTTATGCCCCAGACAGACGACACCTTAAATCTTGATTATAGATGTAATAATTTCAACCTTTTTAGTGCATGATTTTAGGCATTTTTTAAATACATATTTCATTGACATTGACTAAAAGAAAATTTTCCAATTCAGGGTCCAAAATATTCTAATTAGCTTTTCTGATGCTGAACTCATTATTTATCTTGTTTTAGAATTTTTTGGCCCTTGATTGGGAAATTTTCTTTGATTCAATGTCTTTGAAATATATATTTAAAAAGTGCCTAAAATCATGCAATAAAAAAAATCGCATTATAACGTCTATAATCTAGATTTGAGCTGCCGTCTGCCTGGGACATTACAAAAGTTATAAAGATGTATGCAAGAATACGCTTGAATTAACCTACCTACTATGAGTATGCAACATATTGAACGAAAATGATAAATCGCAATTTTTGAACCAAACGGTTCTATCTGCATTATATTTTGTATGTGTTTAGAGCCTTGTTGTCATAAAGTTGGGAAATAATAATTCATAAATAATAATTTATAATTTCAGTCCTAGCGTGAGTTTACTTTGTGATTCGTAACAACTTATGCGTTGCCTTACTTGTTTACACAGGGCATATGTTAACGCTTAGGTTACCAAGATTCGGGGATAAACAAAAAATTGTTTGTAACAGGGGGTCTAAAGTGCACACCTAAGGAGTTATCACTAACATAACTCTGTATATCTTATGCAGCGTTGCCATGGCAATAACGACGTACTCCATATAAACACGTATGCTAAATGTACGTAACAGATGCTTGTATTAGTTTTCTGTGGTTATATATTTTCTTACTACATAAGAGGAAAACTTTGAAGCGGTTTTTAAGAAAGCACTTAAAAAGCGCCTGTTCGAAAAGTATTATAAATATGTATGTAAGTGCTAACTATAATTTTTTTTTTTGGGGGGGGCAATGGTAAGCGATTGAAATTTTCGAAATCTAAATTTGTTTGGAGAGAAATTTTTGTTTTATTAAAAGAAATAAAGAGAAAGAGAGAAAAGTTTTAAAGAAATGGTGTTAAATACCATATTCACGCATCTGCTTCAGAAAACTCCGTAGACTTAAGTGCTTATGAGTTTGAGTTCGAATCCCAAAACGAATGATTTATAGCACTTTATAACATTTTTGAGGTCATTGAAACAATGATTTGAATGCAATTTCTCAAAGTGCATCCTATCTGACTCCAGGTCAAATTCTATAGTTTTTATCCTAGAGTTTCAACCTTGCTTTTTCAAGAGAAATGCTATGTCTCGTAAACTTTTTGAGATTTTGTTTTCCTGCCTTCAGCAAAGTTGTAGCTATAGACTAAATGAAAAAAAGTGTTGAACAAACTGACCCGAAAAATTGGGTCTTTGGCCTCAAAATCACAAAAATATTGAAAAAAAACATCACTTTTGGTCATAGCTACCAAACAATTATATACAACATAGTAGCAAAAAATAAACTATTCAACTCTTAAGGGCATGCCAATAGCATTTGAGAACACCTCGATAACTACAGTTTACATAAAACCTGTTATCCCAAGGTCAACATAAATTAGCGTAGGGAGAAATTTTTGAGAACGTCTTAACCCATTACATACTGATTTCCATAAAACTGAGCTATAATGGGTTAAAATATTCTTCAAAAATATTTTACAAAAAATTTCACTGGGGGTCACCAAAGGCGAGACATGCTTAAAACTTAAGAATAATGCATAAAATTTGTAATAAAAATGCAACATATTGGTGACTCTTGCGGTGTGTAAGCGTTTAACCCATATTGGCCCAGAGGGGTAGTTTTCTACCCCTTAACTAAAATAGGGATTTCTATGAAACTTGAAACTCTAAAAATTATTCGTTGATACATTTCTGATCTTTGGAATGTTGGCTATAATATATGTATCACGATGACCTTGGGCTCACGATGCCCTCTCAGATTAACCGAAAGCCTTCAAAAAGACCATTTTTGGAAAAAAAAATTTAAAATATTTAAAATGATAACACCAGCACTTGTTTCACATCACCAAGGGATGGTTATTTCAAAATATGAAAAAATATTCAAATCGGGATTACCATGCCTATGATATCCGATGTCAACATTGCTGTGGTAGTTTTATACCCCTTGGGCCAATATGTATATAGTTTTTGCATAATTTTGACGTTTATTGAAATAAAATTGACGTTTTTGTGAGCCAGATATGTTCTGTTTCCGAGTTCTGAAGGTCTTTGACACGTAAAAACAATGCCGTAACCAGTTTTGTTATATCACGTCAGAGCTTTGAGATATTCTTGTTTCAAAGTTGCTGTGTTTTGGGCATTTTGCTTTGAAGTGCGCAGTATGGCCATTTGGTCACCTGGTCAAAGATTACATCGAAACACACATGGGTTTCGATAAAATTAAATGGGATACGTATAAAATAAAACAGTTCCTGAAATAATGTATCAGTTTAGTATAGTTTCTTTTTCCTAATGCAAGGATTTTATCTTTAAACAGAGAGACTTTTCATGTTAAGGACCCAATATGGGCGCTTGGCCATCTGGCCATGGACCACTGAAAGATAAAAGGATTCCAAAGAAACCAAATGGGATTTATACTTAGAACATAAAACAGTGTTTGAAACAATATATCAATTTATTGTAGTTTCTTTTTCCTAATGCCAGGACTTTATCCTTGAACAATGGGACTTTTCATACTAAGAACCAAATATGTCCACTAAGTCACCTAGTCATGGACAACTGAAACATGAAGGGCTTCCAATGAAATCAAATGGAATACATAGAACTTAAAACAATGTTTGAAATAATGTATAGGTTTGGTGAAGTTTCTCTTGCTTAATTCCAGAATTTTATCCTTGAAACTTAAGACTTTTCATACTAACAACCCAATATGGCTATTTGGTCACCTGGTATTGGACCAATGGAACATGAATGAACGATGAAGCCAAATGAACAAAAATAGTGTTTCTAATAATATATCGGTGTAGTTTCTTCCAAGAACTTTCTAAACTAATGTCCAAATGTGGTCACTTGGTCACTGGCCACTGAAATATGAATGTGTGGTTATCAGGTGAGTGGGTTCAATTGATCATAAAACAACACTTAAAACGACATATCAATGAAACTTAACAATTTTTTCAAATTAACTTGCAAAATCTTTACAAAGACCAATTTTGTTCCGAATTGAGTTTATGCATTGGCCCAACCGTTACTCGAAAACCATTTGAGTTATCCAAAAAATTCCAACAGATTTTTCTTGATTAGGCCTAAAGTAGTAATGTTCTAGAATTCACAAAAAGTCTCAACGGGATCGGAAAACGGGCCGATATAGGTTAAGGGCTTTCTTTTCCCTGTGGGTAATATTACTACTGCCACTACTACGATTTGTACTGTGTGTTGCTGCATCACATATTTCTGACTTGAGGTTACTTTTTCAGTTCTTGTTGTATACTTTTAGGTTAAGTTTTGCAAGTGTTGTTTGTTTTTTTTTTTTTTTTTTTTTTTTAAATTCATTATTCTTTTACCTTTGCGCACTTGTTCTCGACTTACTTTTACTTATGTGGCTTTAAGCCAAAAGTTAACTTGTGAAAACTTTGTTGTTTTATTTGCATTTTCTATGGTATGTGGCTGACTTAATGGCAGGATTTATAACTTTTTTATTCTGTGCCAAAATTTAAAAGTGTAACAGAATATTTAAATTGATTTTTGCATATAAATTGAAACATATTTTAATTGAGAAGAGGAAGCGCAATAACTTTAACACTTTGTTCGGAATTTTCAAACATCTTTTGGGGGGGTTCTTTGAAAATTATGTGTTATATTTTTGATTTTTTAAATATTTTTTAGATTTTTAATATAACTTCCACATTTTAGTTTTAAAGCGTAAATTATAACATATAAGAAACTACCTATATTTTTATTAGGTTTTACTCAGCCCACACTTATATTGTATATGCTTTGCTCACCTGCAGCAAAAATAACATCCCCATTTACAGCCACAAAAAAATATAAGAGCACTAAAAGAAAAAACTTAAATTTGTTACTTCAAAGATGAAAGATTATCTTATACAGACACACAAATACGCACACAACTAGGTTAATCCTTGTTTATTACTTATGCTGCTCTTAGGCGGCCTCAACGCCATAACTTTAAGTGGCATCATGCCATACAGAGAGAGAAAAACAAATACAAAACTAAGGAGTCAGTGGGGAAAAAAAGCGAGAGTTGGGTATACATAGTTGCTGTCTCCTCAGTGCAACTGCTGCAGTAGTTGCAGCGACAGTATTCTGATGTCCTTAATGTGTCAAGTTGAGTGCGCGATTTTCTTCATTAAAAAAAGGAGTAGATTTTTTTTTTATCAGCTACTTGCTTTCTTAATTGGATCTACTTAAAGCAAGTTGGCTGGCAGTTAAGAAAAGGGTGAATTAAGTAGTCGTTGTGTTGAGTTTTGAAGATTTTCTTGTAAAAGAAAACAGTACAAAGATGCAGACAGTCTTTAACAGCGCTCTGTTCATTAGATAGTATCGTTTCCCATACAAAAAAGTTCGCTGTATGCCCCCCATTTTGAAAGCTTATCGGTTTTGATTTTTAAGTAAAAAAAAAAACTAGTAAGGGTGTTACCTTTGGCATGGCCAAACATTAAATACCCTACACAGCAGTATTTTGAAGTTTTTGCTTATATGGGAGGTGCCACGCCCTCTTGTCCGAATTCTCCTTGTTCTTGTTCAGAGTTTGCGCTTAAAATTCGTAGTATTTATGTGTATTTTGGTTGCATTATCGTGAAAAAAAACTCAAAAAGTTGCCTTTTGAATATATTTTTTGTATGGGCAGTAGGCGTGTCCGTTGACCGATTTCACTCATTTTCAATCCCCCGAGCTAACATTGACACCGAAGGCTGTGCACCAAATTTCATTGAATTATCTTGCTTAGTTTTCCCAAAAAGTGTATTTCCACACACAGCCAGCCAGCCACCCAGACAGACGGACATGGCTATATCGACTCAGGAGGTGACGCTGATCAAGAATATATATACTTTTCTATATCTGCCACGCCTTCTTCTCTGCGTTACAAACGGAAGGACAAAGTGAATATACCCTGGGTGTAGGGTATAAAAATTAATTTTCGAACTCTAAGTAATAGGCTTTTTCCTATTGCTCCCCCATGTGACGTGCGATCATCAAGTATGATATATCGTTGTAAATGCTTTGATGTGAGCTATATATCATTGATTGAAGTAATTTATGTCAAATGTTTTTTTCGACTCGTTGCATCATTATCTCAGTTCCTACCACCGTACGATGCCAAGGTCACTGCATAGAATTGAATCCCAAAAAAAAATCATAAACTTCATCTGTGCAAAGTTTCCTCAAATTGTTGAAATTCAAGAAGCTATAGCGAATCTAAATCTTCAGTACAAAACATGAAAAACAGAATGTTCAAAAACGAAAATCGCCGCTTTAAACTATGCAAGTTTTTTTTATTTATTTGCTTACCGTTTGAAATGTCAAATGTTAAGAAAAAGGATTATTGCACAGTTTTTAGGGGGCCATTTTCGTTTTTGAAACATCCTGCTTTTCATTTTTTTGTACTGTGTTATTAAATTCGCTATAAATTCTTCAATTTCAAGAATTTGGGGAAACTTTGTTGAGAAGAATTTTTATTTTTTTTTTTTTGTGATACTATCTAATGTACATAGTAAAACGCATGCTCAGTCTGAAAATATGCAATGAAAAAAATATAATAAAAAAAGTAGGTGGCATAAAGTGATTGCGGTAACTCCTATTACGTATCTGAAATTCGTAAAAGTATCCTTAAAGCTTCCACTTTCTT